>PVHT021183584.1:16880759-16903465 GCA_004024745.2 Catagonus wagneri
GTGCTGGAGAGGGTGTGGAGAAAAAGGAACCCTATTACACTGTTGGTGGGAATGCAAATTGGTGCAGCCACTGTGGAAAACAGTATGGAGATTCCTCAGAAAACTCAAAATAGAATTACCATTTGATCCAGCAATCCCACTCCTTGGCATCTATCCAGCAGACACCATGACCCGAAAAGACACCTGTACTCCAGTGTTCCTTGCAGCACTCTATGCAATAGCCAGGTCATGGAAACAACCTAAATGCCCATCCACAGAAGAGTGGATAGGGAAGATATGGTACATACACACAATGGAATGTTACTCAGCCATTAAAAGGAACGAATTACCAACATTTATAGCAACATGGATGGACTTAGAAATTTTCATGCAAAGTGAAACCAGTCAGACAATTAGACAGCAACACCCAATGATACCGCTTACATGTGGAAACTAAAAGATACAATGAACCTTCTTACAGAGCAGACAATGACTCACAGACTTTGGAAAACCTTGGTTTTTCAAATAAGACAATCTGGGGGGGTGGGGGGATGCACTGGGGGTTTGGGATACAAAATCTGTAAAATTGACTTGTGATGATTTATGCACACCTATAAGTGAAATAAAACCCATTAAGAGAAAAAAAAAATAAAGTTCTGTGATTTGATAAGTCTAAAATTTATGTCTTCAATACTTGTATTAAAATCAGAAGAAACAATTACATGTGCATGTTATTGCATTTGTATCCATTATATAATCACACTTCAGTTACTTCAGAATGCCATAAGAATATGTCAAGAATTGCTTAAATCTTTAGTTTTATAGAAAGAAAAAAAAAACACTAAACTTCAAAATCAAGAAAGGGCTCATATAGCCATCTGGTGGCTACTTGGGGAAATGCATCTGAATCTTTCCATCAGTTATTTGTATATTAGTATATTAAAGAATATAAATCATTCTTTAAAATAAGTTAATATTTGTATAATCCTAAATATCATCTAAAACACTTTAATCCTTATGAATTTATACCTTATTTTATATTTCTCCTTTAAAGTATAAAGCTTTTCCCAATCTGACACTAGTAAATGTATCATTGTCCTTTGCTATTTATTGTAAATTTTGTCATTGTTCATTTTCAAGGTAATAGCTGTTCTTAAATATCAGTTCCACATAGACTGAGCACTTACTGTTGGATAATTATTGACAATATTTTTATAAATACCCATATATACTACTCATATTTATATATAGATCCTTTCAAACAATATACAGATATTTATATTATTAAATTCCAGGCTTCATAATAGTATGAAAAGCATAGCTCTAGTTTTATAAACACCATGAAAAAGAACCTAAGTAATAATACATTTTATAAACACCATGAAAAAGAACCTAAGTAATAATACATAAGTATATGTTAACACTGTTGAACTTTAAGTATTGAAAAAATCAGAGAAAAATCACATGTAGTTCTAATAAAAGGTAATTGCAGAAAAATCTGCCTGTGCATTGCTTTAATGTACCATATCATTTACATAAAATTTTATAAATATTATGAATTTGTGTTTTAGAAAAAGAGACTTTCAATGTAGCTGTTCCTAAGCTGTGAAATAAAAACAATCTTATAACTTAATATGGCCTTGATGAAGTGAAGAATGTATTATATATATTCTTAGTGAGGTTTTGTAGGCAGAGACAAAACAAATGTGTAAATTTACCAGAGGCATGTTTTACTATGTCTATATTAATAAAAGAAAAGAAAGAAGAATAAATTCAAAGCTAAGTAATAATCCATGTGGTATATTTTCCCCCAAAGGTAACCAGCCATTTTCCCAATATATTAAAATGTAAGGATTGTTCAAAAGGAAAGTGTATGAGTTTAGCAGTGCATTTGCATAACACAAAAATTTATTGGTAACAGAGTGTTTTGCTAGACTTTTATGGCATTATTGCATATGAGATTTAATGTAATGTTCACTTAAATATGGAGGCTCATCTCCACATATTACCAAGGTGAAAACCCTCCTTATAAATGATTTTCAAATGTGTGATATTTTTATCCTATATGTTTTTTTTGCCAATTTTATGAATAAAGGCATGCTTCATTTTATTATGTTTTTGCTTTACTGAGTTTTTTACAAATCGAAGGTTTGTGGCAACCCTGCATCAATCAAGTCTTTTGATGCTGTTTTTCCGATATCATTTGCTCACTTCATGTGTCTGTGTCACATTGTGGCAGTTCTTGCAACACTTCAAACGTTCTCATTATTGTTATATTTATTACAGCAATCTGTGATCAGTGATCTTTGATTTTACTGTTGGAATAGTTCTGGCTTTCTTTAGCAATAAAGTATTGTTTAATTAAAGTATGTGTATTGTTTTCTTTTTTTTTAGACAATAATGCCCTAGCACATTTAGTAGACTACAAAATAGTATACACATAACTTTTATATGCGCTGGGAAATCAAAAATTTTGTGTGACTCACTTTATTGTAATATTCATTTTATTACAGCATTCTGGAACCCAACCTGCAGTATCTCTGGAGTAAGCTTGTAATTAATTTTTCAGTAAATGAAACTTTTTAGAAGCAATATATAAAGTTTTAGTCAGGAGAAGATGCAAGTTTAGAAGGCAGTCAATCTGGGGAGTTCTCTTGTGACACAGTAGATTAAGGATCCAGCATTGACAACGAAAGCAGCTTGGGTCACTGCCGTGGTGCAGGTTTGATACCTGGCCTGGGAGGAACCTCCACATGCTGCAGACATCCCCCCCCCCAAAAAAAATGAAGACAATGAATCTGAAAACCAAGGAAGACTTTAAAGCAATCAACAACACTTGTTTTTCAACTCAGCATTTCAATCTAGTAATATTTATCTGAAAAATAAATGCTCATTAAAACTCATGAGTTTTAAATTCATTGTGGTAGAAGTAACATATAACTAAGACGATCAAGACCAGTTTCCTAGTTCTCGACTTCTAAGTGTAGCTTTGTTCTCATTAGGCCGAGAAAAAATATGGAGACATCAATGTTTTAAAAGAGTTTATGTGTTATTTACAATTTTAGAGTCACAGAAAAATTGAGAGGAAAGTATGGAGATTTTCCCATCTACCCTCTGTCCCTACACATGCATCGCCTCCCCCAATATCAATGCTCCCCACCAAACTGATATATCCATTAGTGGGTCTATATTGATATGTTGTAGTCATCCAAAGTCCATAGTTTACATTAGGGTTCACTCTTGGTGTTACATATTCTATGGTTCCAACAAATATATAAGGACATGTAATTATCATTGTAGTATCATACTGAGTATTTTCACTGCCCTGAAAATTCTCTGTGCCTCACCTTTTCATCCCCCAACCCCCACCCTCTAGCACTAGCAACCACGGATATTTTGATTGTCTTCACACTTTTGTATTTTCTGAAATGTCATATAATTGTAGTCATATAGTATACAGCCTTTTCGGATTGTCTTCTTTCAGGCAGGAATATGCACTTAAGGTTCCTCTATGTCTTTCATGACCTGAGAGTTCATTACTTTTAAGAGCTGAATAAGGAATTATTGTTACGGTTCAGCGAGTAACCTGACACAGTGTCTGTGAGGATGCAGGTTCAGTCCCTGTCCTCGCTCAGTGGGTTAAGGATCTGGTGTTGCTACAAGGTATGGTGTAGGTCACAGATATGGCTCAGATCCTGTATTGCTGTGGGTGTGGTACAGGCCTGAAGTTGCAGGTCTAGTTCGACCTAGCCTGGGAATTTCCATGTGCCTCAGGTGTGACCCTTAAAAAAAAAGAGGAAAAAAAGAGCTGAATAATATTCCGTTGTGTCTGAGTGCACTACAATTTATTAATTAATTCACCTATTTTTTTTAATTTATTAATTCAAGGCATCTTAGCTTCTTTCAAGTTAACCAATTATGAATAAACCTGCTGTAAATACCTGTGTGCAGGTTTTTGTGTGGACTTAAGTTTTCAGTTCCTTTGGGTGAGTATAAGGAGTGTGATTGATGGATCATAGGTAAGAATTTTGTTAATCATCTGAAAAATTGTCAAACTATCTTCCAAAGTGACTGTGTCATTTGGCATCTCCACAAGCAATGTATGAGAGTTCCTTTTGCTCCACATCCATGTCAGTATTTAGTGTTGTAGGCATTCTGGGTTTTGGCCATTTTAATGAGTAGGTAGTGATATTATTAACTTTCATTTCCTTGACGACATATGATGTGGAGCACTTTTTCATGTGTGTGTGCTATTTGTATCTCTTCCTTAGTAATGTGTCTGTTAAGTCCTTGGGCCCATTTTTCGGTTGGGCTGTATATTTTCTTATTGTTAAGTTTTAAGATTTTTTTGGTGTGTTTTTGATAATAGTCCTTTATCTCTCATGTCTTTTGCAAATAGCTTCTCTCATCTGTGACTTCTCTTTTCATTCTCTTGACAGTGTCTTTTACAGAGCAGAAGTTTTTAATTTCAATGAAGTCAAGATTATCCATTATTTCTTTCATGAATCATGCTTTCAGTGTAAAAAGTCATCGCCCTACTCAAGATCATCTAAGTTTTCACTTTTATTATCTTCTAGGAGTTTCATAGTTTTACATTTTATATCTAGGTCTAAGATCCATTTTAAGTTAATTATTCTGAATTGTGTTATGTGTATGTCTAGATTCATTTTTTTTTGGCCTGTGTAAATCCAGCTGTTCCAACACCATTTGTCTTTGAAAAGATTGTCATTCTCCATTGTATTACCTTTGCCTCTTTGTCAGAGATTGGTTGACTATATTTACGTGGGCCAGTTTCCAAGATCTCTGTTGTGTTCCATTGATCTGTACGTTTATTCTTTCACCAAAACCACACCATCTAGATACTATGGCTTTATAATATGTTTTGAAGTTAGGTAATGTCAGTCCTCCAACTCTGGTCTTCTTCTTCCGTATCGTGTTGTTTATTCTTCCTCTCCCTTTAAACATTACAATCAGTTTGCTGATAGCCACAAAATACTTTCTGGGATTTTGATTGAGATTTCATTGAATTTGTAGATCAAGTTGGTAAGAATTGACATCTTGACAGTGTAGAATCTTTCTATCTATGAACATGGAATAACTCTCCATTATTTAGTTCCTTCTATCAAAGTTATGTGCATATATATATATATGTATTTATAACTTGTATATATTTTGTTAGATTTATTGCAAGGTGTTTCATTTTTTAGATGCTAATGTAAGTGATATTATGTTTTTATTTCAAATTCCATGTGTTCATTACTGAATTATATGAAAACAATTGACTTTTGTATGTTAGCCTTATCTGTAGCTTTTCTATATTTGCTAATCGGTTTCAGAAGGTGTTTTTTTAATTTTTTGTCCAATTCATTATGATTTTCTGCATTGATGATCATGTCATCTATACATAAAAGAGTTTTATATCTTCCTTCCAAATCTGCATACCTTTTATTTCCTTTCTTGTCTTAGGGTATTGGCTAGGACTTAGAATACAGTGTTGAAAGGTGTGGTCTGAGAGGGCATCCTTGCCTTTTTCCTGATCTTAGCAGGAAAATTCCATTTTCTCATCATGACTATGATGTTAGCTATAGGTTTTTTATAGATATTCTTTATCAAGTTGAGGAAGTTCCCCTCTATTCCTAGTTTCCTAAAAGTATTTATTGTGAATAGGTATTAGATTTTGTTGAATGCTTTTTTCTGCATCTATCCATATGGTCAAGGGATTTTTCTTCTTTATCCTGTTGATGTGATAGATTACATTAATTGATTCTTTAAATGTTGAACTAGCCTTGCATGCTTGGGATAGATCTTACTGGGTAGGAGTTCCTGTTTTGGCTCAGCGGAAATGAATTTAACTAGCATCCATGAAGACGCAGGTTTGATCCCTAGCCTTGCTCGGTGGGTTAAGGATCCAGTGTTGCCATTTGCTGTGGTGTAGGTCGCAGACACGACTCAGATCCCATGTAGGCCAGCAGCTACAGCTCCAATTTGACCCCAGCTGAAACCTCCATATGCCATGGGTGTGGCCCTAAAAAGGCAAAAAAAAATCTTACTGGGTAATGGTATGTAATTATTTTATACATTGATGAATTCAATTAGCTAATATTTTATTAAGGATTTTTGCATCTATATTCATGAGAGGCATTTGTTTGTAGTTTTCTTATAATAGCTTTGTCTGGTTTTGGTATTAGGATAATGCTTGACTCAAAGAATGAGTTAGGAACTATTCCTTCTGCTTCTATCCTCTAAAGGAGATTATAGAGAATTTATAGTATTTCTTCCTTATATATTTGAAGACATCTGGGCTTGGTGTTTTCTGTTTTAGAAGGTTATTAATCATTGACTCAATTTCTTTGATAGATATACACCTCTTAAAACATTTATTTTGTTGTTGTGTGAATTTTGTGCATCTTCAACGCAACTATAAGTCTGGACTTTGAAATTCCAAAGCAGTTGCTCGAGTATGTAATAATTGGAGAATGCCCTTTGCTACATACCCTCTCCAAAATATGTTATAGTGAAAATTTTCAGTGCAGGTAACGGAATAGCATAACACTATGGTTAAAGTTCATATTTCCTTGATCACAAATAGGGTTGGTCATTTTTTTTACTTGCTTGTTGACCATTTACATTTTTTTTCTTTTGTAGAGTACCTCTTTAATTCCTATTGATTTATATGGATTATCTACATATACTGCATACTGGAGGTTTGTGAATTATGTTGCAAATATCTTTTATCACAGTGAGCTTGTTGGTTTGAATTATTTTCACAATGTCTTGATAAGCAAAATACATTTTATTGATATAATACATGCACAGTAAAATGCTCAGATTTTCTTTTTATTTGCCCAAAATATTTGTGTAAGTAAATATTATTTCTCCTCTCTTCACTAGTTGTATAGAAAATTATGACTTTTATTTTGTCTGAGTTTATCTTGTCACAGAAGCACGGATTTTTCACATAGCTCTACATCCTAAGAGGAATGTCATTTATCTGAATCCATATTAGCCAGAACATAATGTTGATCCATATTAATTTATGACATAGTACAATGACTAATAACCTTCTGAAAGCCTTAGTATTTTTAAAAAGGTTTATCATCCAAAACTGAACTCAGATTAATGAATTTTCAGATAATTTGATGAAATAGACTAACGCTTTTCAAAGATTATGTGTGTAGTTGAAATCTATATATATATTTCAGTCTTTCTTCCTCCTACTTCTTGTCTCTCACTGTATCCCCCATTCTATTTCTTTTTTTTTTCCTTTTTTTTTTCTTTTTTTTTTAAATGGCCGCACCTGCAACATATGGAAGTTCCCAGGCTAGGGTCGAATCAGAGCCACAGCTGCTGGCCTATGCCACAGCCATAGCAACACTGGATCCAAGCTGCATCTGTGGCTTACACAGCAACTTGCAGCAACGCTGAATCCTTTAACCCACTGAGCAAGGCCAGGGATCAAACCTGCATCCTCACAGAGACAATGTCAAGTTCTTAACCTGCTGAATTCCTCCATGTTTTTGCATAGATACTTACATATGCAGAGAACATTTTTCCCCTTTTTAGCCAACAAAATCATGTCTTCATATCTGATCAAGATTTATTATTCCATGATTCCTTCTTTCATGATTCTGGGCAACACATAACCCCCATTTTATGAACTTTTATTGAATTTTAAGTACATAATTTTTGTTATGTGTGTTATTTTGTTCTGTAACTCTTTCACACGTCTTGAATCATATATTTTGAACTTTCAGTTGCAAGTAACAGAAATCCAACTCAAAACAGTTACATATAAAGGTAAACATATCAGCTTCTGTAACCAAACCCATAAAAAGACAGGAGTGGGGGCACTTTTCAGACGCAAGCTGAATGGGTTGGGAAATCAGACAGTATCAGCACTCTTAATTTTTCTGTCCAGGTTTCTCTCTTCACCCACCACAATCACTACTAGTCTAGACTTCTATTTTTTGCATGTCTGACTCAAGTACCTCTGCGTAATGAGAAATTGTTTGGGTTTATACCTTAACAGCTTATGATTCTAGAAGAAAGAGCTATTTTTCACTCCAATATGGGAATCAAGGAAAGACCCTGATCATTCTGGTCTGGATCACATATCCACCTCTTGGACACCATGACCGAGAGGATATAAAACTATCGTTAGCCTAGCCCGAGATATAGCCTCCTCTTTGGCTGTAGAATGAGATAGTTTGGGGGCAGAGTACTTTGACTGGCAATGTCATGACCTATCAGAACCCCAAGGTTCTGGAACTAAGTGCCTGAAAATCAGCATTTATGTTATCCTTTAGTGTCTTTTTTTCCCTATATTCCCCTCTGAACAGAAAAAGTGCTTTCAGAGGTCCTCTGATGATAAGAGATATACGTTGATTTAAATTCATTGGTTAAAGCTACAGAATTTAAAATATATTCATAAGAAAAATTTGGTTTTGTAGTTATGTTTGGGCTGAATTAAAATGATGTTGTTTACCTATTTTTTTTAAACATTGGTGGAATAGAGTATTAAATAATCAGAGAAAGTTAATATGTTTAATGTGTGATGTAAAGATATTAAATTGAAAGAGTTCAAGTTTTATATCAATTGGTGACAAATAATAGGCAAATGCACTTTTGTTAGTGATAGAGTTGAAATGACCTTTTATCTGTCTCCCTAACTCTTATGCCCAGGCATTCTCTATGCCCCTCTCGTTCAGTCTTGGTTCTCTGTGGAATTCCAGTCTTCATCAGCATCTTCCTTCAGAGATCCTACTCTACTTACTTATTTTTCACCACAAAGTAGAAATCTGATCATTTATTTGCAATCGCCGAATATTGGTATGTTTCTTTTCATAATCTTTTCTTATAAATATGCGTCGGCTGTCTCAATTAGGTTCTAGATTTTCTTTTTTTATGGAAAGCAGTATGCCTTCTGCTTCTTTTTAAATCTATATAATTCTTTTTTTTTTTTTTGTCTTTTTGCCTTTTATTTCTAGAGCCACACCCGCGGCATATGGGGGTTCCCAGGCTAAGGGTCTAACAGGAGCTGTAGCTGCCGGCCTTCGCCACAGCCACAGCAACGCAGGATCCGAGCCGCATCTGCAACCTACACCACAGCTCATGGCAACGCCGGATCCTTAACCCACTGAGCAAGGCCAGGGATCGAACCCGCAACCTCATGGTTCTTAGTCAGATTTGTTAACCACTGAGCCATGACGGGAAATCCTAAATCTATATAATTCTAATCACAGTTCTGAACCCACAGTCCGCTACTGTTTGTGGACAGTAAAGAATCAGAATGGAATGTTAAGACCCCCCCAGCAGGATATATCTCGTTCCTGCTTGGAAGGTCATTTAAGAAAAAAGCATCATGTCTGCTAAATATACATTCTTCTATTTACTGTTCCGGATGCCTGGTCTTCACCATCTTCCTTGAGTCCCGGGAAGGAAGAGGATTAAAGTCAGAGCCCTGACTCCTCCATAGACCATGAATTTATGCCAAAAGGGGGAGGAAAGATGGAAGCTCTGCTGGCTTCTATAACTGTATCTTCAAGATAGCAAGGGGACCAGAGAGTTCTCTTCCTACCCATTCGGGATGGAACAGCAATTTAGAACTTGGATTTTATCTTAAGTTCTCTGAAGAAAATGACAGGATATAAATAATTGAAAATCAAATGATTCTTTCAGTATACCACAGAGTCTACTTTGCTGGCCTTACCTGAAAGAGAACAAAGAATCTATGTATTTCCCTGAGGAAACATCTGTGTTAAGGGCCTTTTCTCAATTAAATTTAGTTTCAGAGTTCATGAAGATTGTGGGGTCAGGAGAGCTGGCCCCAGTTATTGGAGCAGCAGGTACATAGTGGAGACGGAACCCAAATATCAGCCCTATGTAAAGAGGTGCTAGCTGATCTTCCTGTACTAAGGCGAAGATGAGGGCACATGTTTTCTTTTTACAACAGCTCTACCCTGCTTCCGTGGTCTTGCTAATACACTGAATAAACTAATATTTGTGTGACTAAATTGAGCAAGTCAATTTCACACTATCTACCATGCATCTCTTTCTTCTACATTTCATAATATTTTCAAATTCAGATCACATAACTTTTTTGTCTAGAAAACACTTCCTGAAAAAAAATCAAATAAACCAAGTAAGCAAAATATAATAATCTGTGATTCCAAATATAGAGGAGCAGGAACACAAAACACATCAACAGTGATGAGAGAGCAAACTTGGCCTTAACTAAAATTCCAGCACAGAAAATGTTTATTTTACTAAAAATAGAGACATGTAGATATTTAGCAGCTCTTTTTATTGGAATGCAGTGACATTTAGTCTGCTTTCTGGCTGGAGAAGTATGGCTCTTCTTGAGGCTCAAGAATAGTCTCCGTCAGTAGCTGATTCCCCTTTGGTAGTACCACTACCAAAATAGTGGTACTATTTTGACCGCAAAGTACTTTGGGTGGGGTGCAGTGACTGGACATATCTGATTGTTACCAGGCTTATGTTAAAGCCCCCGAATCCCCATGGCAGTAGGGAGTAGAGGCAGAAGAAAAGGTCTAGTGTGAGCATGGACTTGGAACTGTGTCAGCCTCACAGAAAGGCACAGAGCAAAAGCCAGATGGACCCCGTGCCCCAGAGCAGAAGTGTGGAAGTAGCTGAGAGGGTGATCAAGGAACAATGCAGTGACAACTGGGTGGAGGAAGGACTGAGAATCGTTCAGCACCATGTACATCTCAGGAGAAGCCAGCAGGGACGGAGATGAACACTGCAAACCCTTTACCGCTCAGAGTTTGGCACTAAGAAAGCCACTGAGAATTTTGATGAGTTGGAGGCAGAATGGAGAGAGATCCTGCATCAATGAAAATTACTTGGGGAGTTCCCGTTGTGGCTCAGTGGTTAACGAATCCGACTAGGAACCATGAGGTTGCGGGTTCGCTCCCTGGTATCGCTAAGTGGGTTAAGGATCCGGCGTTGCCGTGAGCTGTGGTGTAGGTTGCAGATGCAGCTCGGATCCTGCATTGCTGTGGCTGTGGTGTAGGCTGGCGGCTATAGCTCCTGTTAGACCCCTAGTCTGGGAACCTCCATATGCCACGAGTGTGGCCCTAGAAAAGGCAAAAAGACAAAAAAAAAAAAGAAAAATTTACTTGGAACTGAGAAAGGTTAACCTTCTGTCATGAAGATTGGGGAATCGAAATAGACATTCAGTTCAGCTGGTTTTTTTTTTTTTTTTTGGACTCAGAGTCATCTTTGATGCATTTGAAAAGCATGTTTATTTCAAGAGAACAGATAATCATGCAGTTACTCCAGGTTTTAAACTTTTCTAAATTTCGGAAGTTTCTTCTGTTCTGGAACATGACTTAGGAACACAAGGAGTTGAGGAAAAGGAGGTAGCAGGGGTTTCAGAGCAAATACCCAAGCCCTCAGGTTGTGAAAGCAGATGTACCCAGGCCTGTGTGGACTGTTGGCAAGAGGAAGCAATATCAGGTTAGACATGCTTCCTGGGAGGAACCAGGTATTGATGAAGTGGTGTGCCTAGCTCATTTTCATAACAGAATTTCTAAGTTTCGAAGGACAAAGCCTTCTCAAAAATTCATCCAAAAGAAAATAGCCACACAATTTGGTCGAAGGACAGGCCCAGAGAATTTTTTTTTTTAGTGCGTAATTATCCAGAATAATTTCCCCATCCCAGAGTCCTTGGCTTAATCAAATCTACACAGTTGCTTTTGCCACACAAAATAGCATACTAATAGGTTTCAGATTAGGACATGGAAATTACTGGGGCTGGGGAGGCCACATTTCTGTCTACCAGAGAATCCAAATAAAGCAATGTATGCTACCAGCCCAAATATAAGCTTTCATAAAGACTCTGAAGTGAACAATTTCACAATTACAAATTTACCAACAATAATGTTATAAAAGAAAGTTATAAGGACCATGAGAACATGTAGCCAAAAAGATGTCCTGGATGAAATTTGAACTGATAACCAAAGAATAGGTAGAAGATAAATATGTGAAGATCATTGAGCATGTAGTCTGCAGAGCAAGATGCTGTCAAGAAACTAAAAGGGAGTTCCCTGGTGGATCAGTAGGTTAAGGACCTGACATTATCACTGCAGGGGCTTGGATTGCTATGTGGCACAGCTTTGATAGAAGGCCAAAGTAAAGGATGCACAATGAGCAAGAGGAAGAGTGGCATAATATAATAACAACGGAAGAAGCAGGGACCTGATCAAACAAGATTTTTATGTTGTTAACTCTTGTTAAAAAAAATCTTAAATGCAATGAGAAATCATTTAAGGATTTCAGTGGGAGAAGTTTTATAATCAGCTTTGCGGTTTTGTAAGATATCTGGCTCTGCCATTCACCATGAAAAATGAATAGGAAGGAACAGAGGTAGATACAAGTTACTATGAAAGTGGATACAACATATGTAGACTCATGATCTACTCAGAGATTTCAAGGTCACCTTGATAAATCTCAGGTCTTCTCATACAAACCTGTTTTTTTTTTTTTTTTCCAGTGTCCTCCATATGAGTAAATAGCTGTCTAGTTCTACAAGCCAAACTCTGGGAATCATTCATGACCTTTCCACTTTTCACTTCCTAAAATCCAAGTCCTATTGGTTTTGCTTCCTAAATAGCTCTTGAATCTGTACCCATCTTTCCCTCTCCACCGCCTGCACTGTAACAAAGACTACCTTATTTCTTGTCTAAAATTTTGTGATAGGCTTTTAACTGACTCCCCCCCCCACACACACACACATAGATTCTTATGCTATTATCTATGCTGAAACCAGTGTAGTTTTTCAAAAGCACGTGTTTTATTAAAATCCTCTACCATACCTTGCATTTCCTACCCCTCCTCTCACATTCACACACACACACACACACACACACACAACATGCATGTTTGGAACCCATGGTTGTGCTGGACTCTCTCATAACGGGGTTGTTTCACATGCCAGTTTCTTAGTTTCTCTGCCTAGAATGTTTTTTCCTAATTCTCTAATTCTCTCTCATATAACAGATTAAAAAAAGCAGTTCTTCAAGGAAGTATTTCCCAATACCTCAGCATTCTTCTGTGCTCTCATTGAAGTGATGTTGGCACCTGGACCCAAGTCCAGGTAAATCTGATTCCCAACTTCATGCTTTTAATCAGTAAGATACCCACCACCCTCCAGTTTGTTTCCTTCTCCAATGTCTCATAGTTCAAGAAAGGGTACCCTACTGAGTATATATTAATCCATTCTCAATTTAATTTTCAGCACGAACATAAAACTTAAGATCAAAAACCTGGTCATTGTTTGATATAAAAAGGAATTTTCTGTAAAAGTGATTAACATAAGTTTTTGTTTACACCCCAGGTACACACTTAACAAATGAGAATCAGTGATAAGGATTTCCAAAGTTGTGTTTTAAGAACAGATACACCAAATGCACTTGTTAGCGTGAGTCTTGTCTGGAAGTGGAGCAAATGAACCCTGACTCTGGGAGGGCTCTCACAGCCATTACCCTTCATGGGAAAAATCATGAACACAATAGGTAACTTTGCAAGTAAAAGAATAAGTAAGAAACCTTCTGTTCTTGTAGAAAAGAGGTGAGAGGTACTAATGAGGCTGCTTAGAGTGGTTTGCATTTGCACTATTCGTGCCCTGTGATAGATAAAAAGGGCTCCAGTCTCCAAGGCTGTCACTCCATCACCCTTCACAACACTAAACTCACTTAATTTTTTTTTTTTTTCACTTTAACAGCTAAGGATGTTATCACTTTCTCTGAGGTCACCGAGAGGGTAATACTACTCTTGGTGACGCTAATGAAAAGGTACAGTGGTGACATGAGTTAATTGCATAGTTACCACATAATTACCAGTTTATGCTCTACTGATGTTAACAGAGAATGGAAGGGAGCTGGCATAATGTGTACTGAATGATGCCTGATAGAATATAAGAACAGTGCTTGGTAGTATGTGACATTTTCATGAACAGGTTTATTCACATAAACAACAAAGATTAAGAAAACGTATGCTTTCCCATATCTGTTGGTCTACTGCTGCTTAAAAATGGACCTAACAACAATGACTTTTCTTTAACTCCTTCTCCCGTAATCATTCAGGTTTCAAATATCTGGTTGCTAGATTAAAAAAAAAATCATTATAATAATTTTCAGCTACAAAAATAATTTTCCTCCTGAATGCAAGCTTCAGTTTGACTTTGCTTTTCCATGCATGAAGGTTTATTTGATAAATACGAAGTGTAGAGGGATGAAATATATTCAGCTAAATAAGCTCAGTTCCCACAACAGAAAAAGAATCATTATTAAAAATTGTAATTGTAGGAGTTCCCGTTGTGGCTCAGCGGAAACGAATCCAACTAGGAACCGTGAGGTTGTGGGTTCGATCCCTGGCCTCGCTCAGTGGGTTAAGGATCTGTTGCTGCCTTGAGCTGTGGTGTAGGTTGCATACGCGGCTCAGATCCACGTTGCTGTGGCTGTGGTGTAGGCCAGCGGCTACAGCTCCGATTAGACCCCTGGCCTGGGAACCTCTACATGCCGCGAGTGCGGCCCTAAAACGACAAAAGACAAAAAAAAAAAAAGTAATTTTAAACCTCTTTTTCTAATATTTCATTAGTTCCTTACATCCACTTAATTTTTAGGACCTTTATATGTATCTTATGTTTACATTGTCACAAATTCCCAGGAAAACAAAGAGGACTATTTTTCGGTACTTTCTGAATCACCTTTTTTGAGATTCAGTTAACATAAGAGAATTATTTGAACAGAGATACTCCAGTTTTAAAACAAGTTTTATTTGGTAACTCTCTGACGGATGACTTTAGTTAAAGCTAGGAACAGAATCTCTAAACTCACTTCTCAAGCAGGGCCCATTAACCGTGCATATGTAGGATGAACTTAAGAATAAACTTCTGTTAAAATAATTTCCTGCTAAACAGTTTTCAGCCATACCCAACTATCAGCTACACATATTTGCTGATAATGTACACAGTGATAAAAAGCTAAAACTCATGACTTCTTGCCATTGTTCTGTCAAAAAACCAACATATTAAGTACAAGGCACCTGTAGAGTCATGTTCATAAACAGGATGGACACCACCCCTAAAATTTGTTTCTTCACCATTCTTAATATTTTTACAAGTTGCTTAATACCATGTACTAAATACTTTCCTGCTTTAACTAGAGTAGAATTCTGTTTTCTGAAAGCTGACCAATACAGCTACTAGTGCTTTCTTTTATATCCACGTGGTCCTAAAGTATCCTGTCTTTCATAGAATATGTCTGGACTGCTAACTCAGTATCTTGTCTACACTCTAGAGTGCATATGGGATTGTTTCCCACTTCCACTGATGGGAAAAGCAACTTTCCAATTATTTAGAAGCTGAATACAATCCTCACTAGGAAGAAACCTGACCTCCATCATGCTTGTCCTTCAACTGTTTCATGCTCATAGTTATACAGTCTGCCAAAAAATGTTGGGTTAATACTTGTGTATGTCAGGATTTCTTAGATCAGGTTCTTAAAGTGTGGTCACTGGCCCAGCAGTATCAGCATCACCTAGGAACTTCTTAGAGATGCAGATCCTAGGGTCCCAGGCCAGAACCTATGGAATCAGAAATGCAAAAGCCAAGGCCCCCAAATCTGTGTTTCAACAAATCGTCTACTAGGTAATTCTGATGCACATTTAGTTTGAGAAACTCTGGGCTCAGTTACGCTCAGGTAATAAACTTCCTGTGACTTAAAACAGCGAAGATTTATTTCTCACCCAGGCAGGATAATTTTTTATGTATCACCTGGCTGCTTTCTCAATAACGTCTTTCCTTCAGAACCCAGGCTGAGGGAACACTGCTGCGACCACTTTAGAAGAAAAAAGCAGATCTTGCAATTAAACACGCTGGCCTAGAAATTCACAAATGTCACTTCCACTTAGAACTCATTAGCCAGGTCTGGTCGCTCTATCACACCCAATTACAAGACGGTCAGGAAATACTATCTCACGTATTCTTAGAAGTTAAAGATCAGAAATAATTAGTGAGGAGCTTTGATGACCACCACAACCCTTACATCAAATAATGAAATATTTGGCTGATTCTCTTTTCTGGACACAAACACACTTACTCTCTAAATGAAGGCAATAAAACAGAAGTCCAATCCAACATGGCATCAAGCCCCAACTCCACATTCTTTAGGTGACACACCATAGTTTTTAAAGTTAGGGGTGATGTGGGACAGTCTATAGCAGACCTAAATGTAGCTTTCCCTCATCCGGACACCCATGACAAAAGGCCGAATTACTCTCACCCAAAACCCAATAGTGAAAAATATCTCTCTACCTAAGGATAGTGTGTTCCTTCAAATCCTCAAAAAAGTAGATGCCAAGATGGGAATAAGCAAGCCATTATTTTACTAGGGGAAACACCTGTGAGAGCAAATGAGGAAGGATCCAGAGAAGGCTGGAAGACATACCCGAATATGATGTACGTCAGACCCTGATTGAAGGAGAAGGGAAAGGAGTAATGAGAAAAAACATCTTAGATGGCCATAACATCAAGCAAGGGTCCAGTCAGGCTACCAGATGTTTCTGTAGCCAAGGTCAGCTGTCAGAGTAATTCCATACCTTAGTATTACTGGTGCACTCAGACACTGACTGTGAGAAGTCTCTGGGAAGTGTGAGCAAGGATGGACATGGGTATCAAAATGCAACAGCTAGTCAGTTAAGTTGGAGTTCTGCGAAGAACATTCTCACAGCCACCACAATCTACCACTTGTGTCACGTAGATATATTTCTCTCCTAGGTAGGAAATAGCTCTTCCATTGTTCCTAACGGCCCCCTCTTTCTGAAGAAGGGGGTTAGTCAGTTGAACTACAACCCTTGTCATTGCATTTGATCTTGGTCCTTATCCTCTCCTTCCACCATCATCCATTCTAATTCCCTTTAACTATCACCTTGGCATGTATTGGTGTAAAAGCAGCCTTACCTCCTCCTGTCCTGCTGATCAGGAATAGCCAAGTACAATGACTCTTCTTTGTATCTACTGGCCACTGGGCATAAGCACTCCAAAGTGCCCTGGTAGTAGCCATAACTTGTAGTTCAATAGCAACCTTGCTGTGTCCGCTCCATGAGTTCCACCCTTTAGGGGGACCAGGACTCCCAAACTAACAGATCTCAGATTTGTGAGGACAGGAAGCACGGTATTTCTCAGTGAGTCTTTGAACTATATGGAACCCACTTTTTTCTCTTGATTCCTGAACACAGGTATCTTTCTACCTGTGGATACAACATCATGTAGAGATGTTTGATTTAATAAATGCACACATCCTGCAGGATGTATTCCAATCCTTCAAGTGTTTCCTCTAACACGGTGCTTCAGTTGTGCTTTTGGAAGGTTGATTGAGAGTTCCAGGAAGCTGGATGCCTCTGGGTTACGCAGCATGTGCTATGAACCGCAGATCCCATGACCATGGGCCTGCTTCCACACGTGATGCTGTGTGAGTTACACCGGGATTTAGCCTTCATTATCAAGACGGTGTATAGGAAAGGACATGCGGGTGGCTTCTAAAGGGGGAGGGAAGCACCTGTTCTCTGGAGTGGGAGTGGTTTCTGCAGCATCTTCTTGCCCTTGCTAGAGAAGAGTAGGCCACTTCTCTAAGCCCAAAGGGTCCAGTGTGGTTAAAGAAGCAACTTTCTTAGGTTCATTCATCTTGCTCTACCATGGGAACCATGTATCATGTGCACCAGGATTCAAGATTCCAGGCTGTCCCCACTAGAGTCCTGAGCCTTATGTAACAGATCAGCCAAAGGTGAGCATTCACGCATCTCTTCAGTCTTATAATTGTAACGGTTAGGTCTTTAGCATTCCCTCAACCATGTCTGCCTTTCCATTACAGGTAGCAAGCGCCTCTTTGTAAGTTAAGACAGAGGTTCCTTGGCTTCCATGCTTGGTTCTAACTGCTGGTTAGTACTTAGTTACTAACTGTTGGTTATCGGCCCTCAGGCCCTCATCATTCTTCTGCAGGGTGTAGGTACAGCTTAACAGAAATGAGTGATCTTAGCTGTCCTTGTAGGCATTGTTCCCTCCTTATTTTTACAAATATCTGTATCTTTATCACTGCTTCCATAACATCCCCCTCCACCAGGACCTCTCCCCTAGTCGCCTTCAGTGAAATCTTCTGTTACTTTGCGCCAGAGATTATCTCTACTCCATCTACACCCCAGTTAGAATGGTGTCTTCCTCACCCACCAGGTGCCAGGTGAGCTAGGTTTATTTTTCTACTCCTTGGGGTTAAGAAATATTTGAATTTTCCAACTCTCTAAGTCCCCTAAATTTTTCTATTTCCTTTCACTTCTGCTTCTGAATCAGCAAAATCATTTTTCTTATCATCTTTGTCTTGCGATAGCTTGTCAAACATAGCCAGTAGCAACAAGCATTGTTTCTAACGTCTATTTTCAGATCGTGTTTCCTGGCAATCAAGTTAACTTCCTAGTTAAAAGAATCAACAATTTGGAATTCCCGTCATGGCGCAGTGGAAATGAATCCAACTAGGAACCATGAGGTTGTGGGTTTGATCCCTGGCCTCGCTCAGTGGGTTAAGGATCTGGCAATGCTGTGGCTGTAGCCGGGGTTAGACCCCTAGCCTGGGAACCTCCATGTGCCACAGGTGTGGCCCTAAAAAGACAAAAGGCCAAAAAAAAAAGAAATAGAATCAACAGTTTACCAAAATGCTTCATTGACACGGTTCATGGATCCCAGTTTTTGAAACTAGTTTTCTTTACAGCCTATGAATGCCCAGTCCTCTAAGTATTGCCCTATGCTTTACAGGGCTTTAGTAGCCTTATAAAGTAGCATCCCACTTCTGGTACCAATTTGTTTCACTTAAAATTGGCTAGATTGTACTGCATTAACAAACACACTCACAGGAGTTCTCATCGTGGCTCAGTGGTTAACGAATCCGACTAAGAACCATGAGGTTGTGGGTTCGATCCCTGGCCTTACTCAGTGGGTTAAGGATCTGGCGTTGCCGTGAGCTGTGGTGTAGGTTGCAGATGCGGCTCGGATCCCGCGTTGCTGTGGCTGTGACGTAGGCTGGAGGCTACAGCTCCTGTTAGACCCCTAGCCTGGGAACCTACATATGCCGCGGGTGCGGCCCTAGATAAGGAAAAAAAAAAAAACACACACACTCACAGATTTCACCTTAAAAACCGGGATTTTTTTGCATTTATACAAATATCCCTGGCAGAGCAGCTAGAGACTGTGTCTGGTACTGTACTCTCTTCAGCCCAAGCTGATGGTGTATTCACTGGATCAACCAAAGACCGAGGTTGAGAGGAAAGCCCATGAGGGTGTCACAGCCTCCATCAAATGCTTCAGCCCACAGGTGGCACTCCTCTGCCCAAAACTAGTCACATCGTCCCACCTAAACAGGAAGTTTAGAAGACAGATAATTAGCAATATTCAGAGGATATCATTAATAGCTAGCATAGCGGCAAAAGAATGACAGTTTAAAAAAAAAGATTTCTGTCAGAATTCAAGGAAAATAACAGGCTCTCTGAATTGCGGTGATCAGAACAGTTTTCTTTTCTGAATGCATGGGGCATTTTCATTGTGCCCTAGAGAGAAGTGGAAAGAATATTTCAGGACAGTGAGGCAACCCATACAAAAGAATGGATGGTTCCAAGCTTTATTACTAAGAAGTGAGAAATGCCATGAGTTTACTAAATTCCATTTCGTATTTCTTTCTGGGCAACATAAAAATGATACTTCCTTGGTACAGGCTATTAGAAGGAGTATGCAGCTGTTCCAGGATAATTAAGCCTGATTCAGATGGGCATGTGTCTGAGGTTGAGGCAGTAAAAAGACCCTGCGTGATTCTCTAGTCTCTCCCAGTTCGTGCTGTCGTGAATATGGAGGGCTGTTGAATGTACAGCCGCAGGTTCTATGTAGTCTTGATAATTATCACTTAGAGTACGACTTCGACTTCTCCAAAATGGCCTTTGCCCTGAGATGTATACTACTTTTTTTAAAAAATTGTATCACTAAGGAGTTCCCTTGTGGTGCAGTGGGTTAAAGATCTGGTATTGTCACTGCAGCAGTTTGGGTTGCTGCTATGGTGTCAGTTCAACACATTTTGCAACTGTGTGTTGCTGCCACACAGGTCCAGCCTAACCTAACTCTTACAGGAAAAGAAGCTGTAGCAACAGGTTAGGGCCAAATATAGACACCCATATATGCTCCTTCTTAGATGTTTTGATAATTCTCTTTAATTATTCAGATATCATTTACAATACTGGAGCCAAAAAGTTAAATGAACAAAGTCTACTTTGCTTTAGGACAAAATAAATGAACAGTGTGTTGGCTGGTTTGGGAAAGGAAGAAACTAAAGGCAAAGAAATTGGTTCATACATCACTGCCTTGATTTAATTAAAGGAAAAAAAAGATGCAAGAGTTTGGGATGGAACAACACCAAGAGCTTGTGATTAAGTGCCAAGAAGAGCCAGGAATAGGGGGAAATGAAGATCATTCTAAGGTTTCATGTAAGAATAATAAGAAAAGTTCTGGCACCTTTCTCAGAAGTAGGAACGTTGTGGCTGGAGACTATTTCAGTGCGTTTGTTCTAGACGAAGGTAGAGTACAATCAGATAAAGATATTCCCAAGTAGATAAAAATACAACGTTGGGGTTCAGGAAAATAAGGGTGAAGAAATTTGGGGGATGGTTACAAGTGAGTGAGGCATAAATGATAAATCAAAGTGTATGAGTAAGTCACTGGGTCAGAGGTTGAGGTTATACATTTCAATGGATTAACCAGGACCTGGAATGGCCACTTTAAGTCAAAGAGATAAAAGAAAGAATATGAATATGCATGCCTACAAAGGCTTTGTTGAAGCTTCAGTTTACCTGCCTCGAAAGGGCAGCTTGCTTTCGTGATAGAATTTCCAACCTGAGGCCAGGGAGGAAGTGTTCAGAGAGCTGAGTAGACTCTGGGTGAACCCGTATAAGCTTCAGTGCCGAAGGCCAAGAAGTAAGAAGATCAAGGTGTTGGTGAGAAGAGTCCTGACATAACTCACCGTGGATTCGGCTGTGGCTGAAGAGGCTGGCTAAGAAAACCTGGAGAGACGGAAACATCAGGTACCTGAAGGCTTTGGCGGAAGTGAAAAGACACCTCTACCAGCTTGAAGATCTTTTTGAATGACATAAAATGTTGGCTAAACCTGATGAGGGTCCTAGAGCATTGATTCTGCCGGTGGGCCAGGGGGTGGGGAAAAGCTAATTTGTGTCTCACCATGTTCTGCGTGATCAAATCCTATCTAAACAGAAAGAGCAACTTTGTTTTTTGTTTTTTTTTTTTTGTCTTTTGCCGTTTATGTAGAGCTGCACCCGTGGCATATGGAGGTTCCCAGGCTAGCGGTCTAACAGGAGCTATAGCTGTCGGCCTTCGCCACAGCCACAGCAACGCGGGATCCGAGCCGCATCTGCAACCTACACCACAGCTCACGGCAACGCCGGATCCTTAACCCACTGAGCAAGGCCAGGGATCGAACCCACAACCTCATGGTTCTTAGTCGGATTCGTTAACCACTGAGCCACGAAGAGAACTCCAGAAAGAGCTACTTTGAACGAGTCCCCATAATGACATCGTTTAAAAGAAACCAAGTGTGATTGGTGGTTTCAAACCTTTACTACATTCCTGTGTGGCTATCACTTAACTCCAGGATACATCTGTTTTCGCGTCTGTGAAACTACTTTCTCGGGCTCTTATGAGAACTAAGTGAAATCATACCCAAAGTACTTAGCACGGTGTCTGGTACATTAGCATTTTTAATTGATAGTTACTAACATTATGAGTAATTGTTGAGATGTGGTGATAGGAGAAATACTATTTTTGGAGTATCACAAGTGCATTTGCAAGACTTGACAAATAGCTCCATAAATATTCACTGGTGCCTTAATTTTTTGAAGCTACCATGTCAGCACTGGGAACACTGACAGCCTTAGTTGAAGATGAAAATTATACACACACGTGTAAAATTTAAGGGTCGCACGGGGAAACCCTTTGCCCTGATTCTTGGTGACATCTGTGTTTCCACCATTCAAGATTTATTCACTCCATTTAAAATCTTTTCATGGATCTGTTAAAATGCAGATACCTTCAAAGAAATGAGGCATTAAGCTATTTGTAATTACAAATGAATTTTTCATGTTCTTCCAACAGCTTATCTATGAACTAAGGTGAAAAAATAAATTGAGAGCATGAGGTACATTCTCAAGTAAGGCTTTGGCAGCCAAAAGGCAAACAACCTCTGCTGTGTATCTCGGAATTTCGTTGGAAGGAAATGTTGAAAAAGCTTCAAGTGTTGTCTTCTGATAGCAAAAGCCAAATTCATTAGTTCCCAGTCACAAAATGTGTTATCAAAGATTACAGACATATCAGCAATTAGCAGCAGGCGACGAAGAAATAAGACACGTGGAGTTCCCTTCGTGGCTCAGTGGTTAACGAATCTAAGAACCATAGGTTGCGGGTTCGATCCCTGGCCTTGCTCAGTGGGTTAAGGATCCGGCATTGCCGTGAGCTGTGGTGTAGGTTGCAGATGCGGCTCGGATCCCGCGTTGCTGTGGCTGTGGCGAAGGCCGGCGGCTGCAGCTCCTGTTAGACCCCTAGCCCAGGAACCTCCATATGTTGCGGGTGCAGCCGTAGATAAGGCAAAAAGACAAAAAAAAAAAAAAAA
>PVHT021183584.1:16903565-17045265 GCA_004024745.2 Catagonus wagneri
GTGAGAACTCGTACTAGTCCACACTGGCTGCTATGACAAAACACCATGGACTTGAACAGAAATTTGTCTTCTCACAGTTCTGGAGGCTAGAAGTCCATGAGCAAGGTGTCAGCAATGTTGGTTTCCAGTGAGAGCTCTCTTCTTTCCTTGCAGGTTGCCGTGCCCCCCCCCCCCGCCCCACTCTGCCCTCCCTTGGGTTTCCTGGATGAGTGCACACGGAAAGAGAGGGAACAGAGCAAGCTCTCAGGATTGTCTTCTTATGAGGACATTAATCCTTCTGGGTCAGTGCCCCACCCTTTGGACTTCTTTTAACCTTGTTTACTTTCTTAGAAGTTCCATCTCCAAATGCAGCTACACTAGGGATTAGGGCTTCAATATATGAATGGGGTTGGAGAGGGGGACTTATAACTGACCAAGATAATTAAGAATTGGAGGCAGTGAGTTAGAAAGTTAAGTGGATACTTATAATGGACAGACCTTTAACAAAATAGTGTTATTAAGACCGTGCCAGGTTGGAGTTCCTGTCCTGACTCAGGGGAAACAAATCTGACTAGCATCCATCAGGACACAGGCTCCATCCCTGGTCTCGCCCAGTGGGTTAAGGATCTGGCATTGCTGAGAACTGTGGTGGAGGCTGCAGACGTGGCTTGATCTGGAATTGCTGTGGGCTGTGGCGTAGACCAGTGGCTACAGCTCCAGTTTGACCCCTAGCCTGGGAACCTCCATATGCCGCAGGTTTGGCCCTAAAAAGATTAAAAAAAAAAAAAAAAGACAGTGACAGGTTAAGTGAAATGGTGTTGAAATATGAGAGAAGAGGCAGTCACTACAGTTGAGCACCCAGTACCTATTCTCTGTACTTTCTTTTCTTTCTTTCTTTTTTTTATTCTCTGTACTTTCTTACTTCAGTGGATTGGGGAAAAAAAAAAAGACTTCTCACATGCACTTCAAACTCAGTATTTCCCAAACTCTCCTAAGTTACCTTCTTCCCAAACTTGCTGAAAAGTTTGCATTAGTTAATGGAACCATGATTCAGCCAGCTGTCTAAGCCAGCAACGTGGAAACCACTAGTGGTGCCACGGTTTTCAGTACCCAGAGTTAGTATTTCAGTTCATCTGCTCCAGTGGATTAAAGTAAGGGTTTTGTTTGTCTTCCATAACAAAAAGTCTGCAGGTAAGGAGTTCCCACTTGGGAAGGCAGCTCAAGGATTCCTTCAGGGCTTAAGCTCTCTCTGTCTTCCCATCCCACCATCCTCAGTGTGGGATTCTCATCCTCCTG
The DNA here is from genome assembly GCA_004024745.2 of Catagonus wagneri. Classification (NCBI taxonomy): domain Eukaryota; kingdom Metazoa; phylum Chordata; class Mammalia; order Artiodactyla; family Tayassuidae; genus Catagonus; species Catagonus wagneri. The sequence continues at coordinate 16,904,841 of PVHT021183584.1, forward strand.
GTTGTGCTGTATTCTTCCTTCATTTTATCTGCATTCCAGACTCTACTTCCTGATGGGAGCATGGCACCATCACAGTGCCTATAGGGGTGGGAGGAACTTGCGTTCATTTTTTTTAGTGGATTGGATAATTTAGGAGAGTTTTGGAAATATTGAGTTTGAAGTAGCCTGTGAAAAAATCTGAGAGCTTTAGAAGGTGTTTGGAATATCAAAGCTCCTACAGTACTGGTGCTTAGAAGAAAACTATGGGTTTGAATATAACTGAAAGATCAGTAGCCGGTTTCGTGATAGGGAACATCGATAGAGCTCCTGGAATTGCCCAGGAAGAGTGTGTATAGAATGAGAAGACAAGAAGGCTAAGGGGAAGACCTTAGGAAATACCAGTTGTTACGGGATGGTTGGAGCAAGGTGGTAAGAAATATAGATAAAAGAATGTTTAAGAGGGTTAGTAGACATAGACTCTGGTGAACTTAATATAAGGTCTGAATGTGTCCTTATTGGATTACCAGCCAGGGACTGGTAGTAAGTAAGGCCCTTCCAAAGAGCAGAGTCTGTGGAATGGAACCAAGGAAAGCCAGATGCTGGTGGGTAGAGGAGTGAACAGAAGCATTGATAAAGAGGCCATAAATTGCCTTGGCTAGTCATTCTTGGTTGCAAAGGAGCAAAAAATAGGGCAACACTTGAAAGGGACAGAGAAGAGAGAGCAAATTCAGTTTCTTTATTTTTTTAAATTAAAAAAAATTTTTTTTACTTTGTTGATAAGATTTGAACATATTTATAACCTGCAGGGAAGAAGCCACTGGTGAGAGAGAGAGTTTGGAGATAATTGACAGACCAAGGCCAGACATAGGCAGGAAGGGCTGCGATCAAGAACACAGGTGGGAGTTCCCTTCGTGGCTCAGTGGTTAACGAATCCGACTAAGAACCATGAGATTGCGGGTTCGATCCCTGGCCTTGCTCAGTGGGTTAACGATCCAGCGTTGCCATGAGCTGTGGTGAAGGTTGCAGACGCGGCTCGGATCCCGCGTTGCTGTGGCTGTGGCGAAGGCCAGCGGCTACAGCTCCTGTTAGACCCCTAGCCTGGGAACCTCCATATGCTGCAGGAGCAGCTCTACATAAAAGGCAAAAAGACAAAAAAAAAAAAAAAAAGAACACAGGTGGAGGGATTAACCTTAAACAGGACCTGAATCTCTTCTTCCCGTGAGAGCATCAATATTTCTTCCTGAGAAGGGGAGGGTGCCCTTAGATCCACATGGGTACTCAGGAGGGATACAAAGGGCCTGAGTGCCGTAGGTATGTAAGACATCAGGAAGGCAGAACTGGTGACTTCTAAACCGTGGCAGGAATCCCGAGCCAGCTGCTGTCAGCTTTTGAAAGCAGTCACTACTCAAATTCATACCTACGTAACAGAGTGCTACTTAATAATTAATACTTTGAATGTTGTGTATTGGAAAACAAAACACAGCAGAAGACTGACCGTTCACCTGTAGTTTCTAAAATCATCAATCTGCTTCCAGAAGAGAGAGCTTGTTCTCGTGATAACAGTGATACAGAGAGAATGTGAATACATTTAATTGTGATGATGTAAGACTCTTGACTCTTGAAGGAGCTCATATAAAGTAGCTGTTCTGAAAAGAGAATATTTTGCATAATTAAAGAGGAGAAAATATGCTCAGAATATATATACATTTTGTTTAGGAAATGAAATTTGAAATTAGAAAGAGGCAAGGGTAGAAAATGATTGAGCTGACAGAGCCAGTTAAATTCAGGGATAAATCTTTGGGAGTATGGTGAAGGGCTTTTCGAGGACTATTTGACTTCATTACTTAAAATATAAGTGGGCATAGACTGTACCATAAATCTATAGTAAAGTTTTGGATGATATCTGTCAAAAATTATATTAAACAGATGAGGAAAATGGACATGTTATTTCATTATGAGAATATATTTTCCTTAGTGCTTAATTTTTATAATGAGTGGTAATTTTTTTTTCTTTTCATTTAGGTGTCTGATATTTTGCATACCAAATTTAAACATTCAAACAGATTTTTCTTCTGGATGTTATCTTATATCTATTTTATCTCATAACTAGCCTTGACCTTGGAACTGGGTCAGCTACAAATTTACCGGCTTCATAATTCTGATCCTTATCTTCTTCATCTATAAGTGGTGTTAATAATACACATCTTTTAGGATTATTTTAAGTACTCCATGTGTTAACTGATTAAAAGCCCATAAAACAGTGCGTAGCATAGTGTAATCATTTCAAAAAATGTCGGCTATCATTAAAATATAGTGATAATATATATTTTTTTGTTTGTATTTTTAGGGATGCACCCGCAGCATATGGAGGTTCCCAGGCTAGGGGTCAAACTGGAACTGTAGCCTCCGACCTACACCACAGCCACAGCAATGCCGGATCTTTAACCAACTGAGTGAGGCCAGGGATCAAACCTGTGTCCTTATGGATACTCGTCAGATTCATTTCCATTGAGCCATGATGAGAACTCCCTAGTGATGATATTTAATGACTATTTTGCACAGCAAATCTTCTCCATATCCTCAAATATTTGATTTTGTGAGTCTGAAAGAAATGTAGTTTAAGTTATTATATAAAAGTACATCTTAACCTATCTGTTTTTTGATATTTGGTGAAGTTAATTTTTAAAGGATTATAATACTTATAACAAGGTATCAATATAAAGAGCAAGTATTTAATTAATCCCATATTTTCTCTCTTACTTTTCTTCCTTTCTTCCTTTATTCAATTATTTTATCTCTCTCTTTCACTGTATCTTGCAAACTGGAGGGTGGCTTTCTGTGGATATTTCAAGAGTTCAAATATAAGTGAAATAACTTATTAGTTTCCTTTTGAATTTAAAGAAATTTGAATATCAACTAGATGCAAAACTGAAAATGAGTTAAATTCAAAAGAAGTCAAAAGGCAGGCATAAAATCTATGTGGAGACGATATGCAGAATAAAATTGTAATTTAGAATAATAATATATTCTAATATATAATATACAGTATTATAATTGCAGTATAATTATAATAACACATTGATTATCTCAGCAAAGATCAATAACCTTAATGATTACTGAAGACAAAAGGAAATGGAATGTAATTGAGTGATCACTTTATAGATCTCCTAATTGTTTACTTCCTTTCCTTTAAATTTTAAAGTTACTTTTTCTTTTTCATTTCTTAGACTTGCCTTGGTTTATAAATAAAACAGCTAGAGATTCGATCTTTTTAGGATGTCTAGAATCGCATTTTCTCTTATGCCCACTAGATGGCAGATAGAGGATTCGGAATGCCTTTCAGAAGCTATGTGTCAGCTCTTCTTATTTGCAGCACTGGATGAGAAAAATGATTTGGTTCAAAGTAGGAAATTTTAGAAATGACTCTCTTTTCCTTTCACTTCCCTCAGTCTCCTACATAGGCTTAAAAAACAAAAAAGAACTGGTAAAACTGGTAAAGGGGTATAGAGTTTCTAATAAGGCTTTTATGTTTTATCTACGACTACAGAACAGAACCTTGCAAATTTATTTTCCTTATTGAAAAATTGTGAAACTAATGGCCAGCAACAAATCTGTATTTGACTAACTGTATTTTCACAAAAACTTTAGGATTTTTTTTTTTCTTTCTCCTTTGGGCACATACAATGTAAATGGTGTGTTGTTTCTGAATAATCTAAATCCTTTTATTTTCTCACCATGGAAGGTCCTGTTTTGCAAGAGGCAGTTGGAGATTACCTTATAACTTGCTAATTGATTTATTTATTTTTCATTATGATAGGAGAAAGAAGGGAAGTAAAGAACTTTAAAAAGATTCTTTTATTTTTTTCTCCACAATTTTGATTGCAGTATTTTTTCCCCTGGTGTGAAATGAGGTAGAAATAATTGAATTTTCTGGTTCGAGCTCATGCTCTCCATTGAGGGGCCAAGGCCCTGGAAATGTAAAGGGCCAATCTTTGTTACAGAGGGGTTCATTGCAGAGAAGGGTGTGTTCTGCAAAGACAAACAGGTCCTGCAGATAGTTGCCAAGGGCACCAAATACATCTTTGAATTACACCTTGAACTAGCAGGTTCATATCACCTCTTTTTTATTGCCTGCCCCATAAATGACTGTAAAAGTTTGCAAATCTTGCAGAGACCTTGGCAATCAATACTTCAGCAGGAAATCTACAAAGAGAGGAGGTAGGGATAAAAGAGACCTAGCTTAGCAGTTTGCTTTTTTTGGCAGAGGATCCATACAGTTGACATTGATAATTAGTGAATATTCAATTTTGACAAGGTCTCAGCTAGATGCCTAACGACCATCCACAGAGGGGTTTCAATTTAGAAGCTTAAATCTGAAATCTTGGATTTTACATTTATAGTAACAGGTAATAGGGTCATACTTACTCCGAGCAAAACGAAAAGACTTTTTTTTTTTAAGGGCCGCACCCAGACTGGAGGTTCCTAGTCTAGGGGTTGAATCGGAGCCGTAGCTGCCGGCCTACATCACAGCCAGAGCAACGCCAGATCCCAGCAGCAACTGTGACCTTCAGGGCATCGGGGGAATCCTTAACCCACGGAGCGAGGCCAGGGATCCAACCTGCATCCTTTTGGATCCTAGCCGGGGTTCGTTACCGCTGAGCCACAAGGGGAACTCCAAGAAAGGCCAATTTTTATCTGGGCCAATGCGTGGCCCAGGAGGGTGCGTACTCCTGGAGGCCTTGCTTTGTAGCTTTTCGCAAGTGTTTAAAAAGGGTCTCGACGTTGCTTTTTTTCGGATCCACACCGTGTTGGTAGCTAGCAGTGCTGTGAAGGGACACTAGTCGGTCCCTCCTCTGTATTCAGTCTGCCTGTTCTGCTGGATTTTGAGGTTTCTATTATTATTTGTTTGTTTTTGTTTGTTTTGCCACTTCAAATTCAAGGTACTAAAGGCAGGTGCCCCTAGAAAAGTCTGGCAACTCCAACAGACCAGGATACCTAAGCCCGGGATTCAGAGTCAAAATCCGCTACTGCTCCAGGCAGGAGAGGCAGACCTCGCAGAAGCTACTGCGCAGGGTCGAAGGAGATGAAATGGCTCAGCATCCCCTTTCCCGGCGGCGGGAGCCCCGCAGCTTTATAACTGGCAGTGCCTCGCTCTGGGCTGTACTAGGGTGCACAAGGTCTGTGCTTTCCCTGAAAGAGACGGGGGCGGGCTACAAGATCGCGGGCGGCTGCAGGAGAAAAAGCCCCGAGGCCCTACACGGGAGGCCTGGATGACGTTAGGCTGTTCCCCTCACCCCACTCCCCTCTGGCAAAGCCTTTCCCGCACCCCAGTCCCAAGCACCGGGATCCCGGCCTTCGCTTCGGATGCATAAAATATTCAGTGGAGTCCAGGAAGTTTTTGAAATTCTGGCCGAGGTTACTTTACCCGTTGTTTTGCCCCCAAGGTCAAACACAGCCCGCAAAGCAGAGGTGGGGGAGGGGGGCGGTGCGCTTAGCGCCGCTCCAGACTTTTAAATTTCACCTGAATCCCGGTGGCCGCTTCCAGCTCGCCATCCTTTACATATGAATGGCCTGGAAGGAGTCACCTGGGTTTTGCCCAAATCCAGAAAGGATCGGCAGATGGAGAACTGTTTGAGCTTTTGACTTTTCCTTTGTTTTTTCCCAAGGCGCGTAGGCGTGCGTGAGGGTGGCCGGTGACCCTCACGGACTGCGCCCTCCCGGGCGGTCGCTCGCTCCAGTGTGGGTGCGACGGCGGTCGCACCAGGTCGGGGGGCGGGAGGGGCGCCTGGACGGGTATAGGACACGACCGTTCGCGTCTTGGGAAGGTTTCTGTACGGGCCAGGGGCTGGGGTTGCCCTCGGAAACACGGTCTCTGGGTGTAGAAATCTGCGAGACCTTTTCCCTCGAGGTTCCGCGCGCCTGCCCGCGCCCTCCCCACCTCCCAAGCGCTTTGACCGAGGCCACTGCTTTTCATTAATGTCATCAGAAACGCTCCTGGGGAAACGCGGAGTTTTTCTCCAGGTGGTCTGGTGGCACTGGGAAGAAGGGGGGAAAATGGTGTAAAAAAGGCGATCAAAGCGGAAAGGAAAAGCCAGGCTAAACGAGACATTCACGGGAAGGTGAATAAAGGATTTTCTGATGCCACTTTTCTGTGTTTAGTTCAGGTTAAAAAAGCACATGTGACATAAATATATATGTGTATAATTTCTTCCTAAACACTAACTATTGAAACAGTACTTTGCATCTTCTGAGAATCTTTCTCTTAAAAATTATCCCGATCTCTTTCCTCGCCTTGTGTTGTTCCACCCCCACCCCCCAACCCCACAGTGCATGGGGGCCAACTCTCCATGGAGCACATTTTTCATTTTCAGCATCATAAATCCACGCCACGAAGAATCATCATATATTAGTTTCAGGAACAAAATAAGCGATGCTCTAAAACTTGATCAGTTGACATTGGTTGATTTAGAAAAAAATGGCCAAACCGCGAGCTGAGCCAACTCCTCATACTTTCCTTTAGCTCTCAGGGTCACTTATTTGTTTATTTATTTAGTCACCTGAAACCACTCCCTACTTGCTGCTGATGCAGGAGGACTGACCCTATTACATACGCTCTTCCAGATTTTTCTAAATTGAACAAATGCAATGTTTCCTTTGGACGATCACTAAGTCAGAATTTATACTTCCTTGAATGTACTGTCACTTTCCTTATTATTAGTCATAATCCTTGCGGCGTTAAAATTCCCTGGCAGGCATTCTACATATTGTATCAAAATAATTTTGAACACTGAATATGTGATGATCACTTCCTGGTAGATCAACGATTCTACTACACATCGATGAGGAAGGAATTGATCATCCAAAACCCAACCCACTGACATCACAAATTGTTAGCAGTGAAATAAACTGAGACTGTTGAACTAAAATATAGTTTCTCTGCTGGGAACAACAGATGTCAGGTGGCATTAAAACTCCAGTGAATGGGGATGGACAGTTTCTGTCCTCAGACTTTTCAGCGTTTTATGGGAACTGTGTGTTTTTATTTTGGCAAGTAATAAGACAAACTTCACTATCCAACTATCTGGAAATATTTTTAAAGAGAATGTCCACAGGTGATCTTTAAACAACACACCTGTGAAAGATTTGCATAATAAATACAACCTGTAAATTGTTTCTTTTCCACTTCAGCATTCTCTGGAAGGTTTCCTGGAACCAGCCTGGGCAGAGGCCCCCCACTCTGACAAGGTTTGCCGACCACGTGGGCAATGAGGACCTAAAGAACTTGTTTTGCTCAAGAAGGTCGATTTAAAGAAAATAGTATATGATCTCTCCCCTTTGTTCTGATTTCTAAAACAACCATTTGTTTTTTAAAAGAGCCTTTCAGCAAGAGATTCAGAAGGAGGAAACTGAGAAAGTTTAGTAAACCCCTTTCTAAAAAGAAAAAGAAAAAAATACCGAGCCCTTTGATCTCCCTGGCATTGTTATTACAGTCTTAAAATAACCGCCAACCCCCTGGTCGGAAAAGAAAAACCTTTGGGATTAAGTAACTATTTATCTCACGAGGATAATTACTTGTTTGACCTGAAGTCATTCATTCCTGAAACCACGAAGTTAAATTGTTGGGATGTTTTTAAAAGCCACGGCTTCTGACTTGTGCTTGGTTAACAAAAGCCTGATCCAGATGACCAGAGCATCTCAGATGGGTCTGAGCATCATTTGCCACAGTCTAAAGTTTGCGACTGCGTCTAGGGCAATGGGAAGGAGAAAGGAAACTTTCCATTTGATACTTATGTAAAGAGGCGCTAAGTGACTGAATCCACAGGTGGCTGGGTTGACCGGGAATGGAAAACCAGACTCCCTCTTCTTCCCAGAACCCCAGCAGAACAAGGTGGTCACAAGCCTCAGGCAGAAGTTAACCCCAGCGGGCAGAAGTTGCGGCTTCCTCTTAGTGGTGCGGCCTCGGTGCTGTCCCTAGGAACCTGTTTAATTCCCTTTACTAATACTTCCGGCCCTTTTGTCATTGGCTCAATGGCTCGGAATTATATCTGCATTCTTGGTCGGCAAACTTCTCTCCGCAACCTCCTGTCCGAATGCGTTGGCCCAGTGTTGACACCGCCCTGGGCGAGGCGTGACCCGGGCGGGGGAGGGGGACGTGACGGTGCCTGCGTCTCGGGGACAGTGAGAGAGAGAGGGAGAGGGAGAGAGAGAGAGAGAGGGAGGGGGGGGGGGGGGGGAAGGGAGGGACAGGACAGGACTCCGGCTCCCAGTGGGCGAGCCGCCAAGCGCCGAGCCCTGATGGTGGAAATTGAGGCATGTGGCTTGTAGGTGCCGCCTGCCGGCCTCCGGGAGGCCCCGGAGAGCCGCTCAGGTCCACGCAGGCCGGACTTTGGGACTTGCTGGCCCTCCCGCTGGTCGCCCTGGGGCCTTGGGAACAGGGAAATGAGCGCTCCGAGGCGGTGGCGGCCCCGCCGCTTTCAGTTTTCATTGAGGCTGCTGGTTACTGTTTAACATCCCCACCCACGTTTCAGTTTGTTTAGTAAATCGATCGGACTGTGAGAGTCAGGCCGGTGCTTTGTCGCCATTGAGCAAAGCTAATATTCTCCCAGCATATGGTCTAAAGTCTTTGCTAGAGATCGGGGAAAACAAACAAACAAACGACAACAACATCCTTAAGCGTCTTCTCCCAGATCACCCCGCCCCACCCCCACCTCCCACCTCCGCGCCTTCAACCTACTTCCCAGGTTGGGAAAAGTGCGGCGCAGGACCCCGCAGCAGGGGCGGGTTGGGGGGACCTGCTGCCGGGAGATGCGGCAGCTGCCGCGCAGCTGACTGCGACGCGGGAGCTCCGGCAGCGGCTCCGCGCAGGTAAGTTTCTTAGCCGGCGCCCGGGGCTCAGCCGGAGTCCGCCGCCCCCGGCTGGTGTCTGGCAAGGAGGAGTCTCAGCTCCCCTCAGGCGGCTGGACTAGGGACGCCCGCCCGGGAGGGGCTGAGCCTTAGGACCCCTAGGCCAGGCGGGCTTGAAAGCAGATACCCCGAGGCCTCCCACAGCCTGCGGTGGTGGAGAGAAGAAAAGGGCAGGACGAGAGGCAGCGGGGGGCATGCGCGAGACGCTCACCGTGGAAGAGCAAAAGCAAAGTTGTATTTGTTTGGCAGCGAAAGTTTCGGTGTCTGTCGGCGGGTCACGTGGTTGCTAGGTCTCTGGGGGCTTAGGTGGAGTTTTATTTTGTTTGGGGGGCGGCCTGGGGAAAGACTAGGGCTTTGGAATGTCTGTGACCCGTGGAGGTGTGTAGGGAGGTGCTTCGTCCTGAAGCATCATCGTAAGGCCTTTGCTCCAGTCTCGGGTTCTGCCAATTCTCTCTTAGACACAACTTGAGAGTGGGTATCTCCGAGTGATACCCGCTCGGAGAGATGGGGAGATTATATGAAAATTATATGTATATGTCTGTCTGTCTGTCTATACTTGTATGCGCATAAATACATATAATTCTATTTAAATAACTTTAACTTACTTTGGGAGGAAATATACTTTGGAAGCTCGTTTAAACAATGTGCTAGATAAGCAGTAATCATTCCACCTTTAACGGGAAAAAGCCAGCAGTGATAAGATGTTTCAGCTGAATGTAATGTATGAATACCCGATGTGCTGTGCTTCTAAGACTTGCTCGAAACAGAGCTCAAGGACCGCGCTCCAACAAGCAGTCTTCAGTCAGCTTTCCATTGAGGGCAGGGGCTACAGAGACTCCAAACTTAATTCGATGTCGCGAAAACTAAGCACCTCATTAATAGTAACATTTCCTGCTTTTGTTTTGTTACTTTCTCCCGTTTTTCCGTTCATTTTACATGTACCTTCTCTCTTCACAAGCACTGATTCATCATGACAATATTCTTCCCCCTCCAACTATCACCATTTTTCGGAAGAAGCTTGCTGTCCGCCTGTGGCCCTTTCACCACACTTCCCTGTGTTTTCATCTTTTGCATTCACTGTCAGGCAAGTCACCTGATCTATTTATTGTGAGGTTGAAGTCAGTGGCCTAGTAGGGTAGATCTTGCAAAGAGCCTTCCTAAGTACTCATGGTATATTTACCGTATTCTTGCCAACACTGCATACAACACTCGGTTTAAAACGTTGCCAGTGTGGCTGCTGAAAGATGGTTGGAGTTGGATATTAGGAAATTAGATAAGCTGGTCCTATAATATCTGACTTGGAGAGTTTGAGAATTTCGTTTTGAAAATCTAGATATAAAGTGGAAGGGAATTAAATGCTTCTCAAAATACCATCTTATTTTGAGCTTATAGAAGATGCCGCTGGGAGTTCCCGTCGTGGCTCAGTGGTTAACGGATCCGACTAGGAACCATGAGGTTGCGGGTTCATTCCCTGGCATTGCTCAGTGGGTTAAGGATCTGGCGTTGCCGTGAGCTGTGGTGTAGGCTGCAGATGTGACTCGGATCCTGCGTTACTGTGGCGTAGGCTGGCGGTTACAGCTCCGATTAGACCTCTAGTCTGGGAACCTCCATATGCAGCAAGTGCGGCCCTAGAAAAAGGCAAAAAGACAAAAAAAAGAAGATGCCACTTTATTAGTGGCTATTTAGCATTTACTGAATGGCTGGAGATGCTGGTACTTGGTAAGTGAGAATTTCTGTTTTGCAAACACATGTCTCTGGAGTGCCTAGTAGTTGCTGTTACGATTTTGTGGATCTTGACTTATGTGTTTGCCACCTTCATAAAAGAGGGTTCACATCCCTAGAGATGAAAGCACAGTTTTGAATGAGATATCATAATTTTAGGTCCTTAGGAAGCTATAGATGCAAACAAAACAACTAAGTGTACAATGATGCCTCCTTGTACAATGACACATCCTTGGCACATCCTTGTACATCCTAAGTGCAGAATGAAACTTCTCTCTAGCCTCCTGATAGGAACTTGCACCTGTTGGTGTTAATCAGCCCTTACACAGACCTATGGAACGCTTCAGATGTGGCTTACCCTTACCATTGGGAGAGCTATTTAAGCATATTAATAGTATATATATTTTAGCTGAAACTTACTGAATTCTGAATATGTGCCACATACTATTCTAGGCCATTTATATACTTTTTTACATTTAGATTCTATAAACAAGAATCTGTTATATTAATATTCTTCCCGTTTTCAGATGGGAAAAATGAATCACAGAGAACTTTAAAAACTTGACACACATCATTATAGGGGATAAAACAGGATTCAAATGCAGCCAGGTACTGTGGCTCTAGGCCATAAGGGTGACCATGGCCTCTCCACGCGGTCCTTGGTTGTTCACTGCGCAGGGTGGCCCCGCTGAGGGGGAAGTGCGGAATGATACCTTGATTGGACCTAAGAGGCCAAGCTATGTCCCCTTATTCTTGGCTGAGTGTTCTTGCGGGGAGTCACTTTTCTAGGTCACAAAATGTCTGTCAGGGCTCATAGCAGCCCTGCTGCATATATATCAGGAGCTGCATTTATCCATATTTGCGTGGTTGTGTAAGTACCTTTGGAACTCAATACTACCTTGCCTATTCATTAATACCCCTTAACAAATCTCCTTACTACTTATACTCCCTACCTTGTATTTAACACAAAGGAGACAGCAGGCTCTCTCTGTCTGGAGAATTAGCTCGTAGCCCCTGACGTTGTATTGATATGAAAACCTTTGGTTTTTATCAAGATGATTTCCTGGAAATGCAAGAGGGATTTATTTATTTATGTATTTATGTATTTATGTATTTATTTATTTATAATTCTTTTAACGTTTTTGGGGCATATGAATGTCTTTGAGAATGACCATCTCATGTACTACAAGCCAAGAAAGAAGGCTTTGTTGTCTCATAGGGGCGTTTATATTCTTGTCCAGCTATGTACTAAAAGGGGGACAGAAGCTGGGGCACTTGGCCAAGTTAACCTCTTTGAGGCCCAATTTCTCATTTTTGAAGTGTATGTGATTACACTACCTATCTCGTAGTATCGGTACGGTGATTATATACGTTAATTCATGAAAATGTTCAGGACAATACCTGGCATATACTGAGCACGCAACATGTGTTCTGTGTTGCTATTGTTGTTGTTGTGATAGAATGAGATAATTCATCTCAAACATTGCTTGATTTAAGGGAGGTTGTTAATAAGTGTCACTTGTTTTTATTGACCCTCTCTCTAGAGAGATTGTATTCACATGTACAAACAAATTGCGTAAGACTTTAAGAGCTTATGGACTCCTAGAGCCCTGGCCAAGCACCCTAATAGACTGTGGAGATGAGCGATGAATAAGAGAGATGTAGTCCCTGATATCGTGAAACTTTTAACTAAGCAGTGTAGACAAGGATCCCCCTATGTTTAGTTCAATGGTTAGAATATGGGCTTAGGAATCATCAAAACCTGAGTACAAATCTCCGTTCTGCCCTCTACCAGCTGTGTGTCCCTCTGCATTACTTAACATTTCTGCGCCTCCATTGAAAAAGTTTTAAAATGAGAATAACATTCTTTTAAAGTGTACTGATTAATTCCTGTATTATGTAAGTCAAGTATTTTCTTTGTTGAATGTTTAACTTATCTCAATACAGAAGAATATCACATTTGTATCTAATAGCAAAATGTCAACATAAACATCTAGGTAGTGTGTTCCCGTCTCATTTAAAAGTATCTGCTGATTGCATCATCTGTGCCGGGTAATTTAGTATTTAATATTTGAGTCTTTGAGTATTGTTCTTCAAGGCTTGTATACGGTGTTGTACTTTGCTTGTGTTTTTGGTTTACTAAAGATTATGGAATCTGTCCCAGTGTGTTCTTCTTTTGCATTTTCTTGTTTCAGACATCATGGGCATAGTTTGCAAATAAAATATATGTATTAATTTAGATGGAATGAAATTATATGCACTTATACTAGATGCCTGGCATAAATAAATCGGTGTCCCCACTTTCAAACACAAATAATCTACTTGGAAGACAAATGTATATAACCATCTATTACATAGGGTGATAACCATTGCATTAGTAAAATAAAAATACCATGGAAAATGGAGGCACAGAGGGTATATTTAGCTTGAATAGCCTGGAGAGATTTCATGGAGGAGTTAATGATTTTCTGATTGGAACTTGCTGAAGAGAGAAGGATCAGAAAGGTGTTCGGGGTAGAGATTGCATTTGACATAGGTGGAATGTCAAGCAATGAAGTCAAGGAGGAACCCTGAGCTGGATTCTGACAGTCTTGAATGTGGGTAACAAAGATTTGAGCTATATCTTCTATGCAATAGGGAGCCATCAAAAGTCTGTGAATAGGTCGGGTTATGAAAGCTTTCTCACTCTCTCTTAATTAAAGTTGATTGGAAGCATTTTGGAGGCTGGATCAAAGAGGGACAGACAAGTGACAGAGATAAGTGCAAAGCTTTTCCAGTAGATCATGGGCAACGGAGATGTAAAGAGGATAGGATAGAATCTAGAGATGTTTTGGGGTTCTTTAAACTGAACTTAAGAATTGTGATAAAAGGAAGGTGAGGGAATGTGGGGGATTAAAGCTGACCTTTAATCTTTAGGACTGTAAAGGAAGCTTTGATTTGATCATGGTCATTATGGATTTATAGTTTCTCACCTATTATATTCCTACAGGTTGTTCACATTTTGAAAATTAGTTTGTATGGCAAAATTAAACCTTACTTAGCCATTTAAGACAGGTCATCAAGGATTTAGGAAAAGGATTGTTTCTCCAGTTTGGGCTAATTTTCAGCAAAGTAATTACTATTTTTAGTCTGAATTTATGCAACAATCAATTCATCTCTCTTCCCAGTCTTACCCCCTTTCAGTTCCTGTGATGGCATTTAGAGTGATAAATCTGTTTGTTGTCTTTGTTTTTCCATTTAAAACCATTTGTTCACTTCTTAATGCCCTTCTTGTGAAATTCACATCACTAGATCCCATGTGACTTGGACTCTGATTTCCACTCCAAGCCTCGTCTACAGTTTCTTACATCCTTTACTTTTGTCTTTAGATGAAGTGAATCTTTTCTGGTTCCTCCAAGGTGCTGTAGCTATAGTCTGGAAAACTCTCAGCCATTGTCACCATTTCCCTTCTCCATTGTAGCCAACTTCCACTTATCTTGCAGGTCTTTGTTCAAATATCAGTTTTCCTGACCTCCTGACCCAGTACATCAGTGGAATTGTGTCGTGTTCTTTCCTTGTCATGATACTTCCCAACTTCATCATACATTATAGTTTCAGATTTGATGAGGATTCTCTTGGGCTTGAGTATTAGGCCTCTGAGGGTAAGAAATGTATTATTCTTGCTCACTTCTTCAGTTGGGCATTTAGCTGAGGTTTAATGATCTTGTGTTCACCGAATGAACTGAGTAGCTGTAATAGAGAAGGAAGTACCAGTACTGAAAATACCAGTAATGAATTAAAACATTTGTTGAGAACCTAATTTTCAAACACTACACCCTATTTTGAGGATTAAGCAATGATTAGAAATAAATCTTTCCTAAGAGTTTCATGTCTGATTAGGAATATGCATTAAAGAATTATTACTCACTGTGAATAAGGGTAAACATTGAGCACTGGAGAAGGGTGATAGAAACCTAGCAGAAGACCCACTAATTTTTACGGAAATATGTTACATAAAAGTTGGCATATAAATTCTTTCAGTCAAAAAGGATATAACTTATTGATATTGAATTATAATTGCATTGAGATAGTAAAAAGTGTTTTTAACCAAGCACTTCAATGAGTTTTAACAAACGTATGCAGTTTATAATCATTATCAGTCACAATGAGGATATGGAACATTTCTGCACACCCCTCCCCCCATTCCATTATTCCCTTTTGCACTCAGCCCCCTTCACCTCTCCCCAGCAACCACTGATGTGAATTCCGTACCTAGGGTTGCCTTTTCCAGAATATATAAGTAGAATGATAAAGTATATAGCTCTTTGTGTCTTGCTTTTTGTCATTTAACTTAATCATTTTGGGATTTATCCATCTTGTTCTACGTATCAATAGCTTATTCCTCTTTAAAGAAACAGATATATGAGGTACAATTAAAATACAATAAACGTATTTAAGTGCACAATTTAAAAAGTTTTGATATATGTATTTACCCGTGAAACTACCACAATAAAGATTGTGAATATAGCCAACACCCCCCAAAATTTCTTTAAGCTCTTTATAACCCTCCCTCCTGTTCCTTCTTCCTTCCTTCTCCTCTGTCCCGAGGCAACCACTTACCTACTTTCTGCCTTTACAAATTAGTATTTTCTAGAATTTCTTATCTGTAGGATCATGGGGTTATTTTTTGTATCTCGCTTCTTTCACTCAGCATAATTATTTTGAGATTCATAAATTTTGTTGCATCTATCAAACATTCATTCTTTTTAAATTTTATTTTAACTGAATGCCATAACATTGTATGGATATGCCATGCTTTATTTATTTACCTGTTGATGAACATTTGAACAGTTTCCAGTTTTTGCTCTTAGAAATAAAGCTACTCTGAACATTCTTGTACAAAGTGTTTGTGTACACATATGTTTTCATTTGTTTTCTATAGTTGCCTAGCAATACAATGGCTAGATATTATGGAAGAAACAGTCAAACCAGTTTCCACAGTAGTTGTACCATTTTATGTTCCCACCAGTAGTGTGAGAGTTCCAGTCTCTTCACATCCTTACTAACACTTGTTATGGTCAGTCTTTTAATTCTGAAAGGTAGATGATGAGATTTAATTGTGGTTTTAATTTGCATTTCTTTGATGACTAGTGATGCTGAACATCTTTTCATGAGCTTTTGTACCATTTATGAATTTTCTTTGGTGGTTCAAAACCTATGCATCCGTGCCCCTCTGTCCCACCAATCTTTTAAAAATTGAATTGGTTGCCTTCTTATTCTTGAGTTGTAAGGGTTCTGTGTATACTTTAAAAGTCCTTTATCAGATACAAGTTTTAAAATTAGTATCTCTATATGAACTTATTCAGGGGTAGGATTTGACTGAGAGAAGAGACTAAAGAACATTTTAGTCATAAATAGGAATAGCATGTGCAAATGAAAAAGTTGTTTTTTGTGGTTTTATAAGGCTTAATGTGTGGCAAAATATGCAGAGGTGATGGAAAGAGAGTTCACTAAAAAGAAGCCTGAAAATAGAGATTTTGTTGGTATCACGCTATGGAATTTAGACTCTTGTGTGTGTGTTTGTGTGAGACTGTCATGAATAAGTATCCATACCATAGCAATATTGATACTAATAATTGAAAGTCACAGTTTATAGATTCTTTCATATACATAGTGTACAGCATTTGGCACTCCATTATTTTATTTAAGTACTGTGACAGACGTGGAGAGACCCTGAGATTTGGAAATAAGTGTGCTGAATATTAAATATACGTTTTGGTGTTTTGAGCTGATGTATATTTGGCTAGTGTGTGTGTGTGTGTGTAAGTTTAATGTGTGAAGAAAGTGACAGCTGTGTTGGTCTGCAAGGGCAGGCGACTGCTAACTCAGGGGTGGTGGAGTAAACCCTGATACAAGCTGGAGAGTATAAGTGTGGTCCTTTAAAAATTCACAGTTAGCATTGGATATTTCACAAAAATTCCTGAACCTCAAGGGATTTTCCAGATTCTGTGACTTTTCTTTTAGGTGTTCTGATTCTATATGAATAAAGTATTGTATTTGTTACATGTATTTGTTTGTTAATTTGCTAAGGGAAAAAACAGTATGATCGAGTTCTTTATTTTTCTTTATTTAATTTTTAGGGCCGCACCCGCAGCATTTGGAAGTTCCCAGGCTAGGAGTTGAATCCGAGCTGCAGCTGCTGGTTTACACCACAGCCACAGCAGCGTGGAATCCCAGCTACCTCTGTGACCTACACCACAGCTCATGGTAATGCCGGATCCCTGACCCACTGAGCGAGGCCAGGGGTCAAACCTGCATTTCCACTGTTTTTTTTTCCTTTCTGGAAACTCCAAAGTTCTTTATTTTTTGATTTTTTTTTGTTTGTTTCTCATAGGAAGTTTTCAAACATAATCCTTTAGTTCCACATATTCTGTTTCCAACATCTGTCCAGGACTGTCCTCCTTCCTTCTGCCACTGCCGTGCTGTACTTGTACCTCAGGTCAATATGGAGACATGAGAAGAATTGCATACCGAACAGACTCACTATTTAGAAATTATTTATTTTTTCTTTTTTCCCCCCTCACTTGGAAGTTTTGAAATTTCCTCATTTGCTCCTAATTTTGGTAATTTCATCCATTTTTAACTCTCTTGTTAAAAGAATTGTTATTCTGAATATTTCAAATATTCAGTTAATTATAAACGTGTATATATTACTATCTTCTCTTCAGGAACCATGAAAAAGTACTAGTTGAAAAAGTTTCTTAATTAGTGATTAATAATGAAATTTCTTAGGAAGCAAGGCCTACAATTTAAAAGGCTAGAAGTGTTTTACAAGATGATTTTCCTTTCTTGGTTTAATTGATCAGCTTTTGGCATTATTGGTTTAAAAGGGTTATAATTGAATTAGGCAAGAATTTTTTGAGTATTATGTGTAAGACACGTAGTGGCTTAAGGGATGTAAAGAATAAAGAGAATCGCTAGATTTTAGGAACTGGCAAACTTGTTAGAGATATAAATGGAAAAAATATTCTCATTCAGGTTGGTTTATGGTATTTTAATATACAAATATGGTATACAAATATGGTATTATAATATACAAATCACTTAGTACAGTGACATGTGTATCTGTGTATACACATATGCACAGATACACATATATGTCTGCATATGTATATTATTTACACACAAATAATATACATAAATAATATACAGTAGTATATACACAAGTACATACACATATGTATTTAGATTCTAAGTACATTCATTCCAAGTTTGAGCTAAATAAGAGTTTAAGCAGTCTTAGTTATTTGCTATATTTTCCATTATCTGTCTCAAATGTCTTCGAGTTAAGTACTATTCCTTGAACAGTTTGTCAGTTTTAAATAAAATTAATGAAAAGCAAAAGAGGGGCAACTGTCAAAACTAGTGAAGCTAATTTCGAAAAACAGAAGAAAAGCAGAGCAAAATGTGGAAAATTTATTAAATCTGGAGTTCTATAAATCCATGTCTATAAAAATATATACATCAAAGAGATTCCATATTTCCTCTTTTTGGTATAGTGTATTCCAAATATAGGGAAAGTACCCAGAACTTACCTTAATACTTTTTGGAAATTTCCTGGTGGCCTAATAGTTTAGGATCTAGTGTTGTCATTGTTGTGGCTCGGGTTTGATCTCTGACCCAGGAACTTCCACATGCTGCAGGCACAGCCCCCGAAAATAGTCACTGCAAAAAAAAAACTTTTTTTCTTTTACTTGAAGAAAAAGAAGGAATAAAGTATCTTTTTAGGTAGGTGTTTTAGTTTGCTGGGACTGCCATAATAAAAACCACAGACTGGTTGTCTTAAACAACAGAAATTTATATTTTTACAGTTCTGGAGCCTAAAAGTCCAAGGTGTTGGCAGGTTTGGTTTCTTCCAAGGCTTCTCTTCCTGATTTGTAGATGGCTGTCTTCCCTTCGTGAATGTCTGTATCCTAATTTCTTCTCATGAGGACACCAGTTATATTGATTAATGAAGGGCTCATCCATAGGAACTTGTTTGCTCAGTAGGTCAAGGATCCAGCATTGCGTGAGCTGTGATGTGGGTTGCAGATGCAGCTCAGATCTAGCATTGCTGTTTTGCTGTGCCAGCAGCTAAGCTCCAATTTGACCCCTAGCCTGGAAGCTTGCAGGTGCAGCCCTACAATGCTAATATATGAATATATATATCTTTCTACTATCTGTAACACATATCCATACTATTTCCCCATCTTGGCCTTTAAATAATGGTACTGTGTTTTGTTTAAGTAGCAGAAGTCCTCTGAATATACATATTTGTGTCACTGAAGCTATCAAAAGTCAAAGAACACGAGTTTCTGCTGTGGCTCGTCGGGTTAAGAACCCAGCATAGTGTCCGTAAGGATGTGTGTTTGAATCCCTGGCCTCTCCGTTCAGTGCGTTAAAGGTCTGGTTTTGCCACAAGTTGTGTAGATTGAAGATGTGGCTTGGATATGGTGTGTTACCGTGGCTGTTGTGTAGGTTGCAGCTGTAGCTCTGAATGGACTCCTATACCAGGAACTTCCATATGCTGCAGGTGCGGCCCTAAAAAGAAGAAAAAAAAAAGAGAACAATGCTAAATTAAGTGGAATTCTAAAGCAGTGCAGATGATGTGTTTTAAGGTTTTGACAAGCATTTTAAATATATCTTTCTTTCAGGCCTTGTTCCCTCCTAAGTCCAGGGCCATGTGTAGGCATTTATGTATCACCTTAATTTATAAGCGTTGAGTTTAAGAAGCATAGAAATTACCCAGAAATATATACGGTAATTCAGAGACCGCTAAACTGCGTATCTCTTGAGTTCCTGGAGAAGAGACATATGGGAAAGCGCCACTCATGCCAATAACAAAAGTCCCAAAACGTCAGACCGTTTCTGAGGGATGCTCTCCACGGCCCAGTCCCCTCTTCTCTGGTTGAAAGAGATAAACACACCCTTTCAGGTACAAAGGGCAGTCTCTGCATGTGAAGTTATGCATTAAACAGATTGTTTCAGAGTTTTTCAGGGAGAATCCTAACAACTCAGACTGTAGTAAAAGCTCCGTGATTCACTCCCACAAAACTTTAATTTTACTGACAGTAAAATTGCAGATCACAGGCGTTTGGAACAGTGTGTTCACTGTCGCAAGCCTCTTTTAAAATTGTGAAAGATGAGTTGTTCTGTGTTTTTAGCCACCTTGCAGTAAATATCTGGGGAATATTCAGTTCATTGATTTAGAGAAAATTATCTGTCCTGGTATGGTATAAGGCGTGGAAGGCATTTCAGTCAGAGGGAATTAGACAGTAGACTGAGCTACGGAGAGACCCTTGACAAGTTATTTAACTTCTTGTGCTTTATTTTACCCATTTCTTTTCTTTCTTTCTTTTTTTTGTCTTTTTGCCTTTTCTAGGGCTGCACTCGAGGCATAGGGAGGTTTCCAGGCTAGGGGTCTAATTGGAACTGTAGCCACCGGCCTACACCACAGCCACAGCAACGTGGGATCCGAGCTGCGTCTGCAATGTACACCACAGCTCACGGCAACGCCGGATCCTCAACCCAGTGAGCGAGGCCAGGGATCCAACCCACAACCTCATGGTTCCTAGTCGGATTCGTTTCCACTGAGCCACGTTGGGAACTCCTGTTTTGCCCGTTTCTAGACTGGGATAATACACCTCCTATAGTAGAGTTCCTGAGAACTCTGAAGTTGGACAGCATATGTAAGACAACACCTCGTGCCATTTTCTGGTATTTGGCAGTTGCCTAATAAATGGCAAAATCCTTTCTTTCTTTTCCATGATTTATGGTCTCCACTTGGATATTAGGAATAGAATAAAAAAGAAAACACCTTTAGCTTTTTACTTAAACCAGAAGCCAGGTGTTATCTTTAATTTCTGTCTTGTCCTCACGCACCCAATCTAATTTGCCAGTGAATTAATCTTTCCCCTTTATTTTCTCTGAAAAATTTAAGTTTTGGTTGCATTAGCTAATATTTTTTGAGCCCTTATCATTGACAGGCATTGTTCTAAACCCGCATGAACTCATTTAGTCCTTGTAACAACCTAATGATTACATTATTATTGTTCTTATTCTGCAGGTAGGCATTATGCAGTCAGTGAGCGGGGGCGATATTCTGGAACCCTTAACTGATACCTTATATCCTCCACTTTTTGAGGTTCAGCTGCCTTACTTTGTTCTTTTGAGGCATGGTACTCTCTTCCTCGATCCCTTCCTAGTCTATAAATTTCTACCCAACTCCACATCCATCTGAATTTTTTGCCTGGAATTTTCCCTCCATTCAGTACCCTCACCTCCCTCTGTGTTTCCTCCACGCCATTCACCTTGTCTGAAAGTGCAATTACTCTTCTTTTTCCTTACTTCTACCCTTTAGTAACATTTTATATTATTTAGTTCTCAAAATTCTAACTTTTTTTTTTACCGGTTTTTAATTATCAGAGCAGGATTATAACAATATTCAGGGATTTTTTTTAAACGATAAATCACCCACTATTTAACCACATACACATATCCTTTTTACACATCTCTCTCTAGTCTCCTTTATGTGGGAGATGCATATGTTTTATATTTACTCACCATGCGTAATTTGTATTTGGATTTTGTCACTGATTATTGATTTTTTTTTCTCTAAAAAGTAATCCTTAGAATTACTCTGTAGTATCACATAAGAATTCCATTACCTTGAAATAACACAATCTACCCCACCAGTTTTCTGCCATTGCACAGGCTGATATTAATTATTTCCTGTTCACAATTCTGTAATTAATGTTTGTGTGTGAGCACAGGTTTTCAAAAAAATTGATTTTTTCCCTACTAAGTTAATTTATTAAGTCAGTGAGTCAGCATTTTTTCTACTTTTGACCCATTTTGTTGTATCGTTTTTGCTTTTAAGTGAAGATTTTTTTTTTTTGTCTTTTGTCATTTTAGGGCCGCACCCGTGGCATGTGGAGGGTCCCAGGCTAGGGGTCTAATCAGAGCTACAACTTCCGGCCTACGCCACGACCATAGCAACGCAGGATCTGAGCCGTGTCTGCAATCTACATCACAGCTAAGGGCAACACTGGATCCTTAACCCGCTGAGCAAGGCCAGGGATCAAACCCCCAACGTCATGGTTCCTAGTCAGATTCCGCTGCGCCAGGACGGGAACTCCCTAACTAAAAATTTTTTATTGTGGTGTATCCAATCTTAAAGTGTACACATTTTACACATTTGTAAAATGTAACCATTGACACCTAAAATAGAGTTTTCCAGTTCCTTAAGAAATACCATCGGGCTCCTACTCAGGCATAGGTTAAATCTGCCTCTTTTACTGTGTTGCTGTGTATGTTGTTTGTTCTTTTTCATTATTCTGTAGTATATCATTGGATGGATATACACGAGTTTACCAGTTCTACCGTTGATGGATATTTGAGTTGTTTCCAGTAATGGGCTACTGCAAATAAAGCTGCCTTAAACATATTTTACATGCCTGTGTTGGCCTTGAACCTTCATTTCTGATGAGTCTATTCCCAGGGGTGGAATGACTGAACACAGAGGATACATATATTTATCTAACTTATTACCTCCCTTAAGGTTTAAAATCTATTTAAAATACTAGGAAGATATTTCTAAATTATAAACTGGTAAGGTTATTATACTGTCATACCAAGGCGATGAATAAATCATTTAGAAAAGCAGTTACAGAACCGAATTTACAAACTGTCTATCCTCGGTGGCAAAACTTACCAAGTTCCACCTGCCAATAATGATTCCCTTTACTTCTGTATGAATTTATCATACATGAAACTATTAACTATAGTTCACAGAAATGAATTCCTAAACGGTTGGACTTTTATTATTATTGCTATTTTTATTGCGATATAATTGACATATAGCTATCATTACTATGTGGGCTGTAAATACCGTTTGCTTCTACTCTTTGTGGGTTTTACTCATGCCATTGTGTTTTCCCAGAATCACATCCTCAGTCGTCTGTGTTTTCCCATTGCACTCTGTTTATCGCTTCATACTTAGCAAGTGCTGAATACACACTGTCAATTGACAGGTGTAAGTATTCGTCTATGTTAGTGAACCCAGTGGAACTCTACCCTTGCACTAGGTTTAACGTAGAGTTCATGTGAACAGTGCAGGTAAGCAGAGCACACACAAAGATCCCAGTGCACAAATCCTGAACTTTATTGGTTATCAGTAAGCGTGATTTTGAAAACATACTTTATATTTAAGTAAGGTTATGAGGACAATATCTTTTAAAGAACATAAGGTACACCTATAAATTATATCATCTGCTCATCTTATGGCCAGGTTTTCTAAAAATGATTCAGGTGGTTCTTTTATATCCTCTCTTATACCTCTGAACCAGGAAGCGAGTGAAAAAAATTCCTCCCCCACAGGCTTTCATGCATTGTCATTAAGCAGCTTTTATTTGTTAGGGTGTGTCAGCCTTAAATGTCTTCTCTCTGGGACACCTGAATTATAGCCATGGTTTGAAGCTTAATAATATCCTTGAGGTGCAGGCCAGACAATGTTTCCATTATTGCAGTTCTTATTTATTGGAAGGTGAAAGAATGTGAAGAGAAAAGAGTAGATGGGAAGTGATAATGACTGGCTAAGGGCTGTGAAACACTCTGACACTGATCGAACTGTGTTCTTGTTTATTTTAGTATTAGAGTCTCTTGTTCAAACTCCATCATGTAAAGTTGTTTCCAGGCCTGGGGGTCGTCGCGAAAGGGTAGGAGAGAAATCAATTATTTATTTTTAAAGAGAGACAAAAATCAGAGTTAAATATTTTAAATCTGTATGTTCTTTCCCAAACTGTTAACTGACTTTACTTTTATTTTTCATTTTTTTATTTTTGGGCTGCACCCACGGCATATGGAAGTTCCCAGGTTAGGGATCAAATTGGAGCCACAGCTGCTAGCCTAGGCCACAACCATAGCAACGCGCGGTCCCAGTCGCATCTGCAACCTACACCACAGCTCCCAGCAACGCTGGTTCCTTAGCCCACTGAGCGAGGGCAGGGATCAAACTCGCACCCTTATGGATGCTAGTTGGGTTCGTTACTGCTGAACCACAACAGGACCTCCTGACTTTACTTTTAAGAAAAAGCTTTAATATTTTAAGATATTGCTATTACATGAGAAGTGAGACATTAAAAAGTAATGATTTTAGGACCTTTTTTTCAGAAATTTACAACATACCACATCCTGGCTATTTTTATACTTATACTCTCACTCTGGTTCTTATAATCAGGAAGAACCTTACCTTCTGAAGACCCACAAGTGGGTTGGGGTGTTGCGCATCTAGCAAGCATTCAGACTCTAACTTTTAGAATAAGAATATAAGAAATTAATGGAGTTTCCTGGTGGCCTAGTGGGTTAAGGATCCAGCATTGTCAATGCTGTAGTTCAGGTTTGATCCCTGGCCCAGGGACTTCCACAGGAATTAAGACTGTTTTATCATTTAGTGTAGTACCTAACACATAGTGGAATGAGTGTCTCAAATATTTGATGATGAATGAATATATTAAGGAAATAAGTAAAAATTTTAAAAAGTTTACCACTTGGATAATAACAGGCTATATTGAGAAAAGTGTAGAAAATAAATCTTATATAATACTGCAGTAACTGCATAGTACGACATGTAAGATAACTCACAAATTACCAATTTAAATGAACTCTAAAGGTTTGTGTAACTCTAATCCAGTTGTTCTTTCCTTAGCTATATACTCTAGACAAGCTCTTGCCCATGTGTGTAAGGAGTCTTTTACAGCAATGCATGGTAGCAGAAATCATCAAACAGCCCCAATGTTCATCAGCAGTACAACAAATAAAATACTGCTTTATAGTCTCACAATGGAGTATTATATTGTAGTAAAGAATGATTGAACTGGAGGTACACCATCAACATAGTTGAATTTCAGAAACATAACATTGAGTGAAAAAAGCAAGTCAGAGAAAGATCTATTGAGTATGATTCCTTTTATATGATTTCAAAAACTAGAAAATAATACTTTCTTACATAATATATAAATTATATTATTAATTATATTCTGTA
This sequence comes from Catagonus wagneri, assembly GCA_004024745.2. Taxonomy (NCBI): domain Eukaryota; kingdom Metazoa; phylum Chordata; class Mammalia; order Artiodactyla; family Tayassuidae; genus Catagonus; species Catagonus wagneri. The sequence goes on from PVHT021183584.1 coordinate 16,929,505, forward strand.
AAGAGAAGAGTTAGAATAGTGGTCAAAATCCCATGCTAGTGCTTAGTTATTATGGTATATACCAGGTAGGTATATGTTTGGAGAGGGGCACAAATTGGGTTTTCACAGACTGTCAGTGTTCTCTTTCTTCACTTGGGTAATGTTACTCAGTGTTTCATTTCTTCCTATTAATTGAAGCGTAGTTGATTCATAACACTGTGTTAGTTTCAGGTGTATAGCAAAGTGATTCAGTTATACATAATATTTTTTATTTTCAGATTCTTATCCATGATAGGTTATTACAGGGTATTGAATATAGTTCCCTATGCTATATATAGTATGTCCTTGTTGTGTGTTTATCTGATAATCCATGTTTCATTTATCATTAATACTTAAGCTACACAAATGCATTATATACATGCTTCCTTTTCTAATATATTTTACAGTTAAAGATAAAATATGGTACAACCACTATGGAAAAGAGTAAGGAGGTACCTTAGAAAACTATAGATAGAACACTACCATATGACCCAGCAATCCCGCTCCTGGGCATATACCCAGACAAAACTTTCCTTGAAAAAAACACATGCACCTGCATGTTCATTGCAGCACTATTCACAATAGTCAAGACATGGAAATAACCTAAATGTCTATCGACAGATGATTGGATTAAGAAGATGTGGTGTATGTACACGATAGAATACTACTCAACTATTAAAAAGAACAAAATAATGCCATTTGCAGCAAGATGGATGGAACTAGAGACTCTCATACTAAGTGAAGTAAGTCAGAAAGAGAAAGACAAATACCATAGGATATCACTTATATCTGGAATCTAATATATGGCACAAATGAACCTTTCCACAGAAAAGAAACTCATTGACTTGAAGAACAGACTTATGGTTGCTGAGAGGGAGGGGGAGGGAGTGGAAAGGATTGGGAATTTGGGGTTAATAGATGCAAACTATTTCCTTTGGAGTGGATAAGCAATGAGATCCTACTCTATAGCACTGGGAACTATATCTAGTCGCTTTTGGTGGAGCATGATAATGTGAGAAAAAAGAATGCATACATGTATGTGTGACTGGGTCACCTTGCTGTACAGTAGAAAATTGACAGAACATTGTAAACCAGCTATAATGGAAAAAATAAAAATCATTATTTAAAATAAAATAAAATAAACCATGTCTTAGAGACAGTAGTGTGTTAGGTAATAGCCTTGTATTCTGGAGCTTTCAGCTAGAGTAAAGGTAGACATTAATTCAATAATTGCAGTTGCTCTGGGCTTACTGAATGTGAAGTATGTGGTGCTAAAAGACTGTGCAACAGGTGATATGATCTAATTAAGGAAGTGAAGAAAGGGCTTTATTGAGAAAGAGAATATCTAAATAATGAGCTAATATCTAAATAATGAGTCAAAACTAACTTAGAAAAAGAAGGAAGAAAGGTAAAAGTATTCTCATAGGGAAACTAATATATGCAAAGTCTTTGTAGTGCAGAAAGGAGCACCGAATATGAAGAAGGACAGTGTAAGTGATACACGGAGAGAAATGAGTATGGTGAAGAATATTATCCAAGAGGCATGTGGGTGTCAAGACAGGCATAATATTAAGGCTTCTGTCTTTCCTCAGAGTGATAAGAAGCTGTCAAGATGTTTTAAGCAGAGAGATGATATGGATAGACTTACATTTTGAATATATCACTTTGACTGCAGGAGAATGCCTGCTTGGGTGGGGGGAAAGGCAGTTGTGTAGACCAGCCAAGAGACTGTGTCAGAGCGGTCTGGGTAACTTTACCATAGCTTAGCTGAAGGTGCTGTTGGAGGAGATGAGAAGGTAGAAATTGATTTCAGAAAAATTTTGAGGGCAAAATGCAAGAAATCTGGTAATGAATTGGCTATGTGAATGTGTAGGAGATACTTCAAAAATGACCTCTAAGTTTCTAGCCTGCCTAAACGAATGGTTAGTTGTACCCGTAACTGAGAGAGGGGATAGAGGAAAAGACCACAGCCTAGATGGACTCTGTCCATGGTTTATTCCGATTTGGACATACTAAATGTGTGCATTTCAGACCTCTAAAAGCAGATACTGATCTAATTTAGACTCTTCAGAAAATATGTTTCTATAGTATTCGTCTTGAACTAAATTTTCAGTGTGGTATAAGACCAAGTTTTTCTCCCTCCTTTTTAGAAACAGATAGAAATACCAGTATAAGTCTTTATTATCTTCTTCTCTTCCATTTCAATGTCCAACTATCACCCGCTAGATTCAGCATAGAAGAGGATTATCGGTTCTTTTTTGCTCACCATAACTGAAATAATGCCCTTTCTCAATAATGAAACTCGGTAGTGCGAATGTTAGGTTTGTTCACGTATTAGGGAATACTTTGCTGTTTCTGCAAATGTGATGACTTGAGGGGTAGTTCTGTGTTGTTCCCTCTGATCAGGACCAAAATTGTGAGTTTAAGAAAGAAGTCTAGGGCGTTCTATTGTGGCGCAGCAGAAACAAATCTGACTAGTATCCATGAGGATGTTGGTTTGATCCCTGGCCTCGCTCAGTGGGTCAGGGATCCAGCATTGCCGTGAGCTGTGGTGTAGGTCACAAGTGTGGCTGGGATCCTGGTTGCTGTGGCTCTGGTGCAGGCCGGCTGTAGATCTGATTTGAGCTGTAGACTGGGAACTGCCATATGGTGTGGCCCTAAAAGGCAGGGGGGAAAAAAGTCTAGAATCATAACGTTTCATTGTTCTGACTTCCAAACAGAAATACCATGGTTATTCCTTCCTTTAATTTCTGACAATATGATAGATTATGTCTAGAGAAATTTTCTCATTGGTAAAAATTTTAAAAATGCCAGACAGAATATATTTTTCTTTTTTTTCAAATTACAGTCGTGGAGTCACCACTTAATTATAGCTACTATATGCTACACACTGAATTATGTGCTTTCTATACATAATTTTAAAATTTTCTTTCTTTCTTTCCTTTTTTTTTTTTTGTCTTTTGTCTTTTTAGGGCCGCACCCGCAGCATATGAAGGTTCCCAGTCTAGGGGTCTAATTGGATCTGTAGCTGCCAGCCTATGCCGGAGCCATAGCAACACCAGATCCGAGCCGCATCTGCAACCTACACCACAGCTCAGGGCAACCCCGAATCCTCAACCAACTGAGCAAGGCCAGGGATCGAACCTGCAACCTCATGGTTCCTAGTCAGATTCGTTTCTGCTGTGCCACGATGGGAACTCCTATTTCATTTTTTTAATGATTTGTTTTCTTCTGGTTTTATTGAGATATAACTGACATACAACACTGTATAAGTTTAAGGTGTATAGCATAAAAATTTGCCTTACAAATATCATGGAGTGAACTTTTTTACCTTATAACTGGAAGTTTGTACCTTTTGACCTTCAGACATTTTGTATATATATAGTGTTACATTTGTATATTTAAATAGTTAAATATATAAATATAGTTAATATATAATATTAAATTATTTAGTTGTACAACTTAGTTGATGGGAAAGTAAGGAGACTTGTCAGAGTCCATGGACAGCATGAAATCACAAATCAAGATAAGCAAGCAAGCACTGAAACAAACAGGTTTCCTGGGGATATTTGACAATTCCTCATGGAAGTTTAGGATTTCAGAGAGCATTTTTGCTAAACAAAAAACATCTTTGACTGCCAAAAATTGGTAGGTTGGGTGCATACATAGGATCTTTGGAAGGCAGCTCTTATTGTGAGTTAAATTAAGCAAGCAGACCGAATAGAGAGAGAAAGTAAACAAATGCTCTTGAGAGAGTGAGAATAATTAACTTTCTTAGTCTTGGTTCTGAGTAGAGTGGAAGAAATAGAAAGTTTTACCTGAATGAAATTCCTAACCTTACTCTCATGTAATTCAGATTCACACTTCACTTGTAACCTAAAAAAATCTAAAGATAAAATTTCAGTTTTAAGGTTGATCATATTGCCATGTACTTTGCAGAAGCAAGCAAAAATTCCTTTGTGAAAGGGAAAAAAATAATTTAAAACAAAGCTTTAAGTAATTCTCACAGATAAAATTTCAAACAGCATGAGATTGCAATAAAAAGTAGTCACTGAATTCAGGCAAAATAAAGCATCACAGTGAGAGTCATTAGGAAACACAAACAGGAAAAGTAAATCCAAGAAGATTATAGCTATTGGAACTTTCATTTGTAGAATATAAATTTGCTATATTTAAAATTAATTATACTTAATGTATTTAATACTTAAATAATATATAATATCAAAATATAATTAAAAGAAGCAACTTTAAAACAGACACATACTTGAAAAAGAACCAAATAGTACTTTGAGAGATTTTTTAAAATTAACAAATGGGAAGTTAAAATACATTTTATGGTTATACAGCAGAGGAGATGGCTGAAAGGGGAATTTTTTGAAATATAAGATAGATCTGAAGAAATTATGCAGAAATTATGAAAGAAAATATGAAAGAGACTTTAAAAGATAACAAGACTAGAAAGAGAACGTATAACATATACCTAATTAGAAAGTTAGAAAGAGGGAGCAGAAAAAATAGAGGTGAAACAATATTAAAAAGGATAATGGATGAATAATTTTTGAATTAATGAAAGATACTCTTAATATTCACAAAGGAAACCATATATCAAGCCAACTATTCATTAGCATAATCACAGAACACCTTTATATATTACTGCGAAATTGCCAAATTTTGGTCAAGATGAAGAAAGGAGAAAGTTAACAGAAAAAATAGGATCGTAATAGATGGTAGAAACAAATCACAAATCCAAATATATCAGTAATCACAATAAATATTAATAGATTAAAATTTCCAGTTAAAAGAAATTATCAGGCAGAAAACAAACAAAAACCACCATAACAAATCCCAGTTCTGCTGTTTATAGAAATGTTCCTGAACTAATGAATGCAGAAATTGTTAAAAAACAACAGAGAAAGGAAAAAAAGCTAAAAATATTGCTCCATGGGGTAACTAGCCTCTGAGGCTGCCCCTCACTGATTCTTGTCTCCTAGTATTCATAGCTTTGTGTAGTCTCATCCAAGAATGTATAGGTATGCCTTAATTTAATCGATAAGGTATTTTAGAAACTCCAATGTAGGCCTTCTGAGATTAGGTTATAAAAGACAGTAGAGACTCTACCTTGATTTCTTGCAGCACTGCTCTGTGGGAAATCAGATGCAATGCTGTGTGAACATTCAGTCTAATGGAGAGGTACATGCTTAAAGAGTTGTAGCCTTTTGCCAACAGACAGTACCAGTTTGGCAACCAGCTGAACGAGCCATTTTCAAAGCAAATCCTCTTCCCTAGTCAAATCTTCAGATGTTTGCACCCTTGACAACAACTTGAATGTAACCACATGAGAGATCCTGAGATAGAACCAAGCTAAGCCCCCAAATTCCTGGCCCATAGAAACTGTGACCTAATAATTTTTATTGTTGTTTTAAGCTATTAAATCTTGTAATAATTTATTATGCGTCAACATATAACTTATACACAAAGATAAAATGTTAATTTAAAACAAGTAAATGTAATTTTAAACCTTTATGGGTGCTACTAGAACTTCAAAATAAACTGGGTAATAATTTACAATCATTTTAATATACTATTACAGAGGGAGAGGTAAATCAACTATATTACTAATTCTCATATTGACAGGCCACTAAAGCAGTAAATGTATAGAAAATTTTATGAATTTTAAGACTAATATTGTACAATTATATTCTTTAACTCCAGCACAATTTTTTTTTGTACATAAATCATCACAAGTCAATTTTATAGATTTTGTATCCTAAACCCCCACAATTAACATGTAATTCAGTAATTAAGTACAAGAATATCTGTTTTGGAAATCAAAGACATACACTTTAAGTAACTATTGTGTCTAAGAAGAAATCATAATGGAAATTGGAAAATATTTACAACCGGATGATCACAAAAATGCCACATTATCAAAACTTCTGGAATACAGCTGAAGTAGAAGCAAAAGAGAAATTTTAAGCTTAACATGCTTACAATGGATTTTTAAAATCACTGAAAATAGAAGAGATAAAGATCTCACTGAAGAAATTAGAACAGTGAAATTAAAGTCGTAATGGTAAAAAATTAACGAGGGAGAAAGCAATACCACAGGGAATGAACAATATAGAATGGGAAAAAAAGCCCTAGAAATTTGAAAACCTATAAAAAATGACTCAGGAAAACAACAATGCCAAAACGCTCACACGCACACACACACATACACACACACACACACACGCGCGCGCGCACACTAGGCACTAAAAGTGGGATATAAATAGGATGCAACAGAGACTACAGTGACAATACATGGGCATCATGGATAGTTTTATATCAATACACTTAATTTAAAGAGTGATTATATCCACAAAAATACAACTTACCAAAAGTGACACACGAAGAAACAGAAAGTCTTAATAGTTCAATAGACACTAAGGACATTGAGTCAATAGTTACAATCTCTCAATGAAGAAAAGAGAAATCCAAATCTAATAATTAAGGATTCCATCATTTCAGTAGTACCTGAACTCCTCAAAGGATAAAATGTTTGGGAATACTCTACAGCTTATTTCATGAGCCTTGTATAACCCTGATACCAAAACCATACCAAAATATGAGAAAGCGAAATAGCAGATTGATCTGACTTATGAGAACTGGTGCAAATTCCTCTATAAAATATTAGTAAAACAAAGCCATGTTAAAGATAATATCATTTTCAATGATAATTAATATCATCATCTTATAAGTACAGAAAAAGCTGCTTATGAATTCAACATCTGTTAAAGTGTTTAATAAACTAGAATACAAGAGACCAACTTTAACATGGTAACATGTAGCTACCACAAGTTGCTTTTTTTTTTTTGCTTTTTAGAGCCGCACTTATGGCATATGGAAGTTCCCAGGCTAGGGGTCGAATTGGAGCTACAGCTGCTGGCCTACACCACAGCCACAGCAACATCAGATCTGAGCTGCATCTGGGACCTACAGCACAGCTCACGGCAACGCCGGATCCTTAACCCATTGAGGGAGGCCAGGGATCAAACCCAAAACCTCATGGTTCCTGGTTGTCACTGCATCATGATGGGAACTCTGCTACCAAAAGTTTTTAATAAACATATTCTATGGTGGATCATTAAAATCCAGAGAAAAGGAGTTCCTGTTGTGGTGCAGCAGAAACGAACCCAACTAGAATCCATAACAAGCTCATTTTAACATATATGGTAGATCAAATCCATAAAATTGTTATTTCACTTCTGAGAAAGTAGTACAAGGAAGGAACTTTTGCCCTATTAGATGTAAATATCTATTTTATTTTATTTTATTTTATTTTATTTATTTTATTTTATGACAAACGGAAGTTCCCAGGCTCAGGTCAAATCAGAGCTGTTTGCCACATGCCTACATGACAGCCACAGCAACGTGGGATCTGAGCCACGTCTGCGACCTACACCACAGCTCTCGGCAATGCCAGATCCTTAATCGACTGAGACTGAGTGAGGCCAGGAATCAAACCCGCATCCTCATGGTTACTAGTTGGGTTGGTTACCACTGAGCCACCATGGGAACTCCAAGATCTATTTTAATTATTACAATGTGTTAATTTAGGAATAGATTGCTTAGACAGAGTGCTTAGCTTGTAAATAACCCACACATGTATAGACACTGTTCTCTTCACCAGCATTGCTGACCAATGGAGAAAGCTTTGTCTTCTGGACGAAGGAGTTGGGGAAGTTATCAATTATTATGGAAAAGGCAAAAGTGGACCCCATCACATACTTGTCATAAAAGCCATTTCCAGTTGGGTTAATAAATAAAATTTGAAAAGGGACGTGAGAGAATATCTTTCTGATCTTTCTTCCATGAAAGAATTACTTTCAAAAAGAAGTACAGCCGTGGCGTTTTCTCCATATCAATTCATGAAGATCTTTATTCTTTTTTTTTTTTTGTAGCTGCATAGTACTCTCTTCTATCTGTTTTTCACAACCAACATCCTAGATTTGATACTTAGGTTGGCTCAGTACTTGGCAATTACAAACCTCTTGTAGTTAATATTATTGTGTGTGTTGTTGTTGGAGGTGCGTCTTCAGGATCACTTTACAGTAATGGGACTGGGCCATTAAAGGGCAAACACAAGTTTTTTTATTTTTCACTTTATGAAAAATAAACCTGGTCATTCAGTATTTTCAAAATTCATTTTCAGTCTTCCATCTGTTACATATTATAATTTATATTTGAATTATTTTCTTCAAATTTCTTAAATGTGAAATTTTGATAAGTAAAATACAAAATACTTCATCAAATTCATAGAACCTAATGATAATTTTTTGCTGATATGTGATATAAAGATCATTACTTCACTGATAATATTGTTAAATTATACTGCATGTCAAAATAATCTAAAAGTTTGCTCTATTAGTATATAAGTTTCATTTTTACTTTATATATGCCATTTTTTGAAAAAGCACATTCTTTTTTACATAGAAATATTAAGAACATTAACTATACCAAAGACAAAGAGAAAAAAGCAAATTTGACTGTCTCATTTACATCTTTAAATAATTGGGACCAAAATATGGTTTAGTAAATTGCATGAACTCTAAATGTTAATCTGTATGAGCAAATATTCTCTACGAAAAATTTTGCTTATTTAACTTTGTTTCTCTAAATGACATAAGGCTTTTTAAATGATTAACTTACATATTACACTATAATCAAAATAATTTCTAATTTAAAATGCTATTCTTACAAGAATTCACAATTTTTACTCCATCACTGAGACATTTTGTTTTTCATATCATGTATTTTTCAGTGAAGAAATTGGAATGTTGATTTATATTCCTGGTGATGGCATCTTAATCTGGATAACTATTCCAGAATATGTTCTTGTCATTGCCGCTGTGCCATCAAAACATACGCTTAATGAAAGTTGAACTCCAAACTATTGTTTTGTCAATGTAATCCTAAAGTTTTAAAATTTATAGCTGATTGTGTTTGTCATCAGAGTTGAAAAATATTTATGTGATGATTATTTACAGTTTGTACATATGTTAGAATAGTTGCAAATTAGTGAAATCTTTGTTTTTGTCAAGCCCCCAGGTGTATTGTTTTGTGAGTTGGTCCTCAGTTGCCCTCAATTTCTGCAAACTGTTGAACTATGTCATTGGAAAGCGGTACATGAACTACCATCTTTTCTGCAGATATACCTATTATATATAAGCACACACTTTGGATGCAATCTTTACCTCATGTTTTAGTGATGTTTATGTATTTTTAGTCTTAGCAACAATAAGTCCCTTTTATAAAAGCCTGAAAAGTATTCTAATGTTTAAATGGAAAATATTAAATATCTACTCCTACCAGCCTTATAACTCAGTACAGTACTCTTGTTTCAGATAATTCAGTTCAATCAATAATCCCATCAGATAATTTGATTTTGACTTCGTTGCTTTAGTTTTTTTGAGTTAATGCTTCATTGGCCAATAAATCCCCTCAAATAACACATTGTGCTTTCACATGAGAGATGACATTCCTAGGTAAAACTGATGGACATTTGTTCTGTGTTTCTTTGAAATTACTTCCATTTGTCATTATTTTGTGTACTGCTACTGCTATATTCTTGAGAAGTATATCTTGTCTTAACAATAGTAACAAAATACATTGAAGTTTATATTGCTATTAACAATATAGACCTTAAAAAATAAATAACAGAAATTTAATTTTCTTATTTAGCTATAATGTTAAATCATAAATTTAAAAAGCAGGCTTGATTATAAATGAAGTTGTGGGTTCAATCTCTGTCCTTGCTTAGTGGGTTAAGGCTCCAGGATTGCCATGAGCTGTGGTGTAGGTCGCAGACGTGGCTTGGTTCTGGCGTTGCTGTGGCTGTGGTGTAGGACAGCTGCTGTAGCTACGATTAGAACCCTAGCCTGGGAACATCCATATGCCGCAGGTGGGGCCCTAAAAAGAAAAAAAAAATTGGCATTATACATTAGTTGACAAAAATTATCTTACCCTCATGCTAGTGAAGATTTCTATGAAATTAGATTTTTTTGCAAGTTCATTTTTGAATATAGTGTATATAATATTGTAGTGTGATTTTTTTCACCTGTGTTGTATACATCCATCTATGCCAGTCTTTCTCTGTAGTTATGATAAATTAAGTTCTAATTTATTTTATATTTATTATGACAAAATAAATTTTTATAAAGCTTCCCTTTCTCTTACCCTTCCCCAAAGTTAGAACTGTAAGTGTAAATGAATAAAGGTGACTTGCCATACTGGATAATAATTGAACTTTACAATTATAGTAAATTAGAGTTCTGTGATATTGATTTGAGAAGACTAGAGCAGTGTAAACAGTATAAAAACTCTGAAACAGATCCTAATGTTTATAAATTTATAATATAGATTATCTGATATAAATCTAAATATATGTATATAATATATCATTTATTATGATGTAGCTAAGGCAAAAATTTAGAAAGTACTGTTGGATGTCATTTGGAATGAAAAATTATGAGTGAAATATAAAGATAGTTAAAAAATACACACACAAAAGACCAACTATCTATATGATCTTGGGATAAGGAAAACTTTATAAACATAAAACAATGTAACAAACTATAAAGGGAATAATAATTGATGTGATAGAAGATAAATATTGTATAAACTGTATAGAAACATCATACCATGAAAATCAAACAACCACCAATGGACGTTATATCCTATAAATATTACAGGCATAGGCTTAAATCCCTGACACACAAAGAATTTCATGAATTAAGAAAAATTCTCAAACTTCAATAAAAGTGACAAACTTCATACCATAATTGTATAAAAACTCAGCTTTCCTGATATATTAAGTAGGATGAAAATTATACTGGCAGAACTCAGTGTCCCCAAAGATTTGCTCAGATAAAATAGAAATTTCTTTCTTTTTCACATAGCATCCCCAAAGTCTCTGATCTGGGTTGAATGATACTTTTGTTTCATGTGGTCATTTAGGGACTCAGATCATTTCTCTCTTCTTGCTTTGCCATCTCCTCTGGCAGTATTTGGCAAGTTTTCTTTTTCTGTAAAGGACCAGAATATGGTAGGATTTGGGGCCATTTGGTGTCTCTTGCATATTACTCCGTTTTGCAGTTGTAGGGTAAAAGTGGCCATAGACAATACATAGACAAATGAGTATAACTGTGTTCCAATAAAACTTTATTTACTAAAAGAGGCAGCTCTTCAGTTTCATGACCCTTGCCCTAGGGCATTGTCTTGCCCTGCCTGTTGGATGTGAAATCACCGGCACATCTGCATTTCAGCTTGCAGGAAGGAGACAGCCTGGAGGATTTCATACACACTGTTTTAAGGCGTAGGCACATAAATAATAAGCATCACTTTTGAACACATTCCACTGGTGCAAACTTGGCTACATGACTCCTCCCAGTTGCCAAGGTGGCTGGGAAATGTGGTCTTCAATCCAAAGTGCCCAATTGTAAATCTCTGGCTGTGGAAAGAGGAACATGTCTTTAATACCCGTCTCTGCCAAACTGGTAATCATGGAAATTCAACACTGCTTTACAATTTTATAACAAAACATATAAATACATATTATTAAAGAACAAATATAAGTTCCAATATTGGCATTATACCATTACTAGTAATACATACAATAACAAATAATTGTTCCAGTCTTAATATATGCCCAACATCCTTTATCCCTAGTAACCTCACATCCTGTTAGCCGTAAGAGTACTCAAAAGATGGGTACATTTATTGTCACCACTTTCCAAAGGACGATCTGTGTTTTAAAGAGTTTAAAGACTAAACTGCAGAGTTAGCATGTGTCTCAGCCATAACTTTATTCTAGGCACTCCTGTTCCAGAGCCTGTGCTGTTCACTCGTGGATAATAGAAATAAGACCATTTCTGTGAGAGTGCGTTAACATTGCAGGTCCAGATCTTTAGGGAAATTCATACCATCTGATTTAATGATCATGCTTCTAGTATATTTTCCTGTTTTAAAATAATTAATTATGTAGTAAAAGTCATTACAGTTTATTACCCAGCCATTAAAAGAAGATTTTCAGGAGTTCCCGTCATGGTTCAGTGGAAATGAATCTGAGTAGCATCCATGAAGATGCAGGTTTGATCCCTGGTCTTGTTCAGTGGGTTAAGGAACCAGCGTTGCCGTGAGCTGTGGTGTAGGTTGCAGACATGGCTCGGATCCCACGTTGCTGTGGCTGTGGTGTAGGCCAGCAGCTACAGCTGCGATTCTACCCCTAACCTAGGAACCTCCATATGCTGCGGGTGTGGCCAGAATAAAAAAGAACATTTTCAAATAATAATGATTAGGACAATGCTCAAGGCATTATATTGTATGAAAAGAAGAGAAAAATTTGGAAAAAAAATGTACAAATAGAGAATAATCTGTATGTGGCAAATATATACATGAGTGTGTAACATGTATGTATTCACATAATATATATGTGCATATAAGTATATATGTATATACAATGTAAGAAAACATTCAAAGCAGTAATTTGGGTGATAAAATTATAGGTTAGTTTTTTCTTTTTACTTTTCTATATTTTACAAAATTTTCAATAATAGGCCTACATTTTGTTTACATTCAAATATCAAAGCTAATAATTAAGAATGATCTTCTCTCAAGCCTATATTTCTTTAGGGTTATTATAGGGCTTAATGTAGTTAAACAAAAATGAACATTTTTAGAAAAATAATTAAACCAAGTAAACTAAATTTAGAAGAGATTCATTTTTTTTTTAATATGTATAGGCATGTTTTCACTTACATAAAGAGTATATTTTCCTGGCACAAGTATGTCTTTTCACCTGGCTGCTTTTATATTTCCATTTTGCTAGCTTCGGGTTCTTTATACCCATTGGTAGGCCGCCTTATTTTCTGTTTAGTATTTATTTCTAACAGGAAAGTGTGTATCTTTGAAGTTATTTTTGTTTTAGTGTCTAGTACAGCACCCATAAAATTTCAGATTTCTTAATTGAGCTTTTGGTTGTACTTAGTGGTAGAATGGATTAGTGGCATCAAAAACATACACGATGGCTCACCAAATATAATTCAGAAAGACGTAAATTCTCTTTTCTTTTTTTCTCTAATATTAAGTTTAATTATTCTTTATCATAGTATTTTAAGTTCCGAGAAAGGCCGTAATCTTCCAAACATAATTTATTGCCCAAACCAAGAAACTTTTGAGAGTTGAGTGCATGCTATTATAAATTAGGCTTGGACAACAAAAACTGTCATATATTCTGCAAACCTATGCACCTGATCACCACGAGTGTCAATATGATGAATCAAATTTAATGTTCAATGGAAGATTTGGTATTCAGTTCTTAGGAAGTAATCACAGACCCCATTTAATATAACATTTATATTAAAACAATATTTGATTTTACCAATTCCCTCTATTAGAATGGAAACATTAAGTTGATATCTCATTTTGAAGAGGGTAGAGATTGTAGGAACTTTTTTTTGTTTTCATTTGGAGTGTTAGTAAATTTGTTTATGTCATAGGTCCAACTTGAAAGTCAACATTTTACTTCCTAATTTATGTAAAAATTTTAGTTTCTGGCTCAGAATTATCCATTTCTTCATTTTATTTTATTTTTTGTCTTTTTATTTTTTTAGTGCCGCATCCATAGCATACGGAGGTTCCCAGGCTAGGGGTTGAATCAGAGCTGTAGCTGCCAGCCTGCACCATAGCCTCAGCAACGCCAGATCCGAGCCATGTCTGCGACCTACACCACAGCTCACGGCAACGCCTGATCCTTAACCTACTGAGTGAAGCTGGAGATCAAACCCACAACCTCATGGTTCCTAGTTGGATTCATTTCCACTGCACCGCTATGGGAATTTATTTATTTATTTATTTATTTATTTATAGAATTATCCATTTCTTAGATTTTGCATGCACTCTTTGTTTTATTGATGCTGTGGTAGAGAAATGGGATTTTAATTCTTCAAGAGGGATGCCATACTTTAGAAACACAAAGCTGCTTCTAGACAAGACTTCCTGGGTTCAGCTTAGCTCACCCTCTAGTTTGATGACTTGCTCTTACAGCTTGGTTTCTTATCTAGAGTTTCATTATGTTAGCCTCAGCACATATCTTATCTCAAGTCAGCCTCTTTTATTATTCTTGAGCTTATTCAAACCTTTAAAAGCTAGTTTTGTGGATGCAAACTATATACAGTGATCTTTAGGAAAGATGCATGTCACCAGTTATATAAACTTGGGCTCTTCAAGTTTATTTCCTCTAAAATTTTACTTTAGAGACCTGACTTTATTTTTAAAATGTTCAAGGAAAGTCAAACATACATAGAGTTTCCCTCTGCACATGCTTCATTTTTGAGTGGTAGCCAGTTCTTATATATCTGGATGACATTCTTTCCACCTGTTATTTTTGCTACCAGTGAAGAAATTCATGGCCTGTGAAGACTTCTGAGCATGTGACTTATTAGAAAAAATAATTTAGAATTACAGGGATTGTTATAGGAAGGTGAGAAAGAGGAAACTACTATAGCCTTATATCTGCCAAAAAACTTTAAACTTTACGATGGGAATTTATATCATATTGCTTTCTCACAGGATGCATAGAATGTCACTCGGTCACTGACAGAATAATATATTGGCGGTCAGGAAGGCCCAGTGTGATCATAGAGCTTCATTTCTGACTTTTACAGAAAGCTGACAGCTAGACAGCATTGCTCCTGGCTTGAGGTTTTCACTGCACTGTTTTCTCTCTATTTATTGGACTTATATTATCTTGAAGGATATGTCTATAGATTTGTTTTCCACTTGAGTGAGGGATTCTTGAAGGCATATTTGATTATCATTCAATAGGTCTGAATAAATTAATGAGGAAAGGATGATCATCTCATCTTGTTTCATTTCTCTTCATTATATTTAGCAGGCACCAATATTTTGATATGTATTTTTATAGTACCCACCTGTGCACAAGAATGAGGTCCATGAGAGCAGGGACTTTGTCCTTATTCATTGCTCTGTTCCCAGCACTTAGAGGAGCACCTTGTCTGTGGCATCATTAAACACCTCTCTTTTGAATGAATAAAAGAAATCATATAAGAATATGCTGGTATTAAAAATCAAACTACTTAGGGACACGCATATATATGTATGTTGCTATAAACATTAGCATTTTGGGTGGAATAACATAAGATTGTCAATTGTAAATGAAAAATGAGATATAGGGTCATAAATCCCTCCTTCCCTTTTACTCCCGCACACATCCCTTTTGTAGAGATAACATATTCCTTAAGTGCATTTTCTCTTCCGTCAAAAACCAAACAATTCATCTTCCAAATTAAGTATGTCAGCCATCAGAGCAGTAAGTTTTTTGGGAAATTGACTTCCTGAGAAATTAATACCAGATTACTATGCTCTTTTTGAAAACACAAAATGTAGTTTTAGAGAAAATAAAATTTATGAACTTTTGAACCTAGGTGTTATATTTCATATAGCTCTTCCATCTGTCTCTATTTAGAGGTATTTTATTTATTTGTATTTAAGTAATCACCTAGCTTCTAGACAGGAAATAACTGATAATTAAAAAAATAAGGTTCATAAAATGTTGGTATCTTTAGTCACACTCACACACATATTCAACAACGACAACAATGCAGTGATTAATGTTCAGGCGATTTATGCTGGAGAGAACAATTAAATCAATTGCTATAACTTCGTGTTTCCTGTTACGCATGAGCGTTGAAGAACTCTAATTTTCTGGATAACTCAGCTTAAAGTATAGCAAAATGAAATGTGCAAGTAATTTCAGAAAATGTTCTACTAACATTTATCTTGATAAACTATCTCAGTTCTCTGTTTGGTTTTACAGACACATCCACATGTCATTCAATGTCACTGAAATAACTGAAAAAGCTCATAGGAGTGGTAATTGCCTTTACATTTTCCGGTTGGATGTTAAAATGATTTTTAAAAATAACCGTGATGCACTGTTGACACAATTTCTTCTATAATTTTCTTTAGCTGCTTTTAAAATACCAGCAGTTACAATATTTGTATATTTCCTCCGTGAAGACTGATTTAATCTCATCTCCCTCAAAAAATTAACCAAACCAAACCAAAAGCAAAAAACAAAAGGTTCTAACTGAATAGAGTAATAATCTCTATGGAATTAGGTCTTCTAAATCAGAACTGATTTGTGGCGAGTTATACAAACTTTTCTACCTTATGAACATAATTAAGTGGGTATGGAAACTATAAAATACATTTGAGACTTCTTTGTCTAGAAGTATACATTTTATTAGCCTGCCCATAACCTCCCATACCTAAAAGGCTCATATCCTACACTTCTGAGATCTTATAGTCTCCATAAGACCTTAAGTGAATTATTCAAAATTCAACATAGCATTTATATTGTTACTGAGGAAGGGAACAGAAAAGTAGAAAAATTCTTTTTTTTTTTTTTTTTTTTTGTCTTTTTGCCTTTTCTAGGGCTGCACTTGCGGCATGTGGAGGCTCCCAGGCTAGGGGTCTAATCAGAGCTGTAGCCGTCGGCCTACACCAGAGCCACAGCAACGCCAGATCCGAGCCGCATCTGCAACCTACACCACAGCTCATGGCAACGCTGGATCATTAACCCACTGAGCAAGGCCAGGGATCAGACCCGCAACCTCATGGTCTCTAGTCGGATTCATTAACCACAGAGCCATGACGGGAACTCCAAGTAGAAAGTTAATTTTGAATGCATTAATCACCTACCTAGAATGAGTTTTTAAAAGTTTGAGGGTAGTATGAGCACTGAGATACAGATATAATACAGTTCAAGAAGAAACTTTTGGGACTGTCGTGAGCATTTGCTGATTTATATGCTTGATTTTTTTCTTTTTTTAAAGATTTTCACTATTTTCCTGAAAGCACAGTCCTCTAAAAAATGTAACACTTTTTGTTTTTTCTTGGATCGCTTGATTTTCATTTCAAATTTGTACTTGATATTATATCTTATCTGGGCCATTTTTAGGCCTAGTTCCTTTTTAGAAAATGAAACATAAAGAATTAACTCCAATATTTCCTTTACAAGTACAAAAAATATAGTTCTTACCGGGATAGTGACTTAAATCTCTTCCTGATAGTCTGAAAATGATAAAATTAACATTCTCTGTAAAAACCACATAGAATAAAGTAGCTGTTTTAACCAGTTAATGTGTTTAAATATTTACCAAGTCTCTGATATATCCGGAACCGATCCATTGACTAATTAATTAATTTAGTCATATACCAAATATCCGAAGTATTCGAAGTAGATTCCAAGGACCCATATTATAGTGAGGAACTGTTCTGCAGGCCAGTTGTAAAGAGAAGACACGTGCATCTGTTTTCATGATGAAAAGCCATATTTCTTACATGCCCCTTAATTTAAGAGAAAGTGAGACGAGGATGTGTATTAACCTCCTGCTGCCCTGCCCCTCTTTTGGCACAGTCAGGTCCCCCTGACTTGAAGAGAGCTGAGGTGTGAGCTGAGGTGGGCCTTGGGTAATGGCCCTAAGCAGATTCATGGGGAACTTGGCATCATCTCCGTGTCGGATTAAGGATCCTCATGTCGGATTAAGGATTAATTTAGTGACAGAGGAGTGACCATCATAAGGTAGAGTTCCTTTTTAGATAGTAGAAACTTTTAGGAAAATAAAAACTTGCTAATACTGCTGCAGAAATTAATTTCTCCTTCCTGAGGAATTATCAAAATCCTCTTATGCCAAACGCAATATATAACATGAAATGGTTATTTTTTAAAAGTATATATGCACACACACACACACACACACACACACACACACACACACACACACATGTATACTTACAAATGAGTGTGTATGTATGTAAACATACAGATATATGTATATATTGCTAGGAGTGAGATAATGACCATTTACAGTACAGAGCAAATTAGAGAATGATGCTAATTTTAAAGAAAATTGAATGGGCTGTTAAGTTCTATTTCAAGACCAGCCTGCTCATTGCTAGTGGTTAGGATTAGAAACATACATTTGGGAGATAATAATAATATTAGCAGCTCTAATTGTACATAAGATTTTTGAATTAACGTGTTTATATATAAAGAAGATAAGGTTAAAGACCACATCTTGAAGTAAGGATAGGAGGAAAATGTTAAACCCAATTTAGGAGAGGAGGAAGGAATGAAATAATTAAGAGAAAGAAGGCCACTGTTTGTTTATATTTAATAAACTAGCTTTTATCTACTTACCATGGAGGGAAAGTTGTCAAAACAAGGGAAAACTCTAAGGACAAAGACACACTCAGACTGATTTTTCAAAGACTTCATTTTTCCCGAAGAAAGCAAAGGATCCAATTTTTGTGATTTCTACTGAAACATAGAACAAACCAAAAATCTATTCTGACTTTGACAATTCTAGATATGTGTGAATGTCTTCATTGTCCCGTAAGCTCCTTGAAGGCAGGGATTGTGTCTTCTTCATTTCTTTGTTTCCTGAAGGCCTGGTGCATTTGTTACTGTTATGTAATTGGATGTACACGCTTGTGGAAAGAGGCAATAACTTCCACTTCCAGGTTGGCATTCAGGGGCAGAGTTCATGTTTCTTCAGCATAGCAAGAAGGTCAAAGTTAAGAATACAGCTTTCATCTCATGTATGCTTTTAAATCAAAAGCGAAAGTTGCAGAGAATAATAATCCCTCTTGCTCTATTTTATTTTCCTAATGACTTGCTGATATTTTGAACTGTTTTTAATATATAAAATGTGAGTGGGAAAATTCTGTTTCTGTTAAAGTACATAATTTTAAAGGACAGTAACGATTCTTTTAGATGTTAACATTCTGAAATACGCTATTGTAACTATATTCAAAATACAGTAATATAAAATATTGGCATTTAAAACATTTTTCCATTTATTTGTCTTCACTCCCAGTGACTACATTCATTCCACATTCACTGAACAAATGCTTATCTATGTGTATATCTGTCTACCACCTATCTGCCTATCTATCCATCTATTATTAAAACACTTCTAGGCAGGGTGAGATTATATAAAGAGACATGATTCCTATCTTCTAATAAGAAGGAGCTTCATAGTGAATAACACATATAAAATTGAATAGAACATAGGCTAAATGATAATGTCAAATGTGTCTTTTTTAAAGAGGGTCTGTATAATCCTCCCCTTAAAAAAATTTTTTTTTTTTTAGTTTTTATTTCAGGCTGTGCCCATGGCATACGGAAGTTCCCAGTCTAGGGGTCTAATTGGAGTTACAGCTGCCGTTCTACACCACAGCCAAAGCAACACAGGATCCGAGTCGCATCTGCGACCTACACACAACTCACACCAATGCCAGATCCTTAACCCACTGAGTGAGGGCAGGGATCGATCCCACGTCCTCATGGATACTAATCGGGTTTGTAACCCCATGAGCCACGACAGGAAAGTCCTCAAATGTCTCTTGTAGCCATTCATGTATGACTGCTTCCCTAGTCGGTATGACATTTATGAAGTGTCATGATTTCTTAGGAAAGAGAGATCACTGTGACCTGTCAAGAATATAAGACCTAATTTATGTGGAAAATTTTAAGCTGCACCTGAATTTTTCTTATTATATGGAAAAATACTCTGATTTCTCTGAGCTAAACAAATAAACTGTATAAAATATGATCAGGAAATCAATAGGAACATGAAAAAAATAGTTGCTTGGTTAGGTGATAGGATTCTGGATAATAAAATATTTATTCTAGTCTTGACTTCATAATGTTGCTCATGTAGTGATGTTTATAAATGAACTGTGTACTCTGGCTTCATAGTAACAAAGAGAAATAAACTCTGCTATGTCCTTATTTAAAATCAAGTAACTAATTCATGTATATCCTCCTTCAGGAAATGTTTGTTCATTTATGCATTTAATCACATACTGTTTATTCATACCGCCCATCTTGGTTTGGGCTGCTGTAACAAATTATTGTTGACAGGGAGGCTTAAACAACAGACATTTATTCCTTACAGTTCTGGAGGCTGGAAGTCCAGGATCATGGCAGCCAGCATGGCACCACCCCTCTTCAGAGTTGCAGACAGCTGACTTCTTGCTGTATCTTCACATGGCAGAAAGACAACTAGTTAGCTCTCTGGCCTCTTCCTATAAGGGCACTAATCCCGTCCATGAGGATTCCACCTTCGTGACCTAATATCCTCCCAAAGGCCTCACCTCCAAATACCATCACGTTGCGGTTAGGGTTTCAATGTATGAATTTCAGGGAGACACAAATATTCGGTCTATAATGCCTGTTGTCCTTTGAGGTGATCCAGACACTGACAGTGGGATGGACTGGCACGTGTCTTCAGAATGCTAGCAGTCTATAAAGAGTTCCCTCTCTCTGAACTGTGAACTTGTGTACGTGTGTGTTTTGTGTGTGTGTATAGTTGTATATGAAGCTCTGTAAACATTTAATGAGCAGCTACTAGCTTTGTACAAGAAGAAGGGACTTTTCTGTTTAGTGATGTGTGAAATTCATCCTGACATCCAATTAAGAAACACCCAAAGCAGTTTTCTTAGAGCTAATGCAAAATACCCATGTAAGAGCTGCAGGATCTTTTGGTGAATACCAATAATGGTTCCCTAAAGAGTCTTTTTATAAATGATTTAGGTGGTGTCTTGAAGTGATGTACATACTAGTGAAAAACTGTATGCCACAGAAATAATGGGAGTTTTGTAATCATTTGTCCTTAGTCACATTTTATACCTTTTAGAGTAATCATGATTTTCAGTGAGAATTCACCTCATTGTGAGACCTTCTGGATACTAATTAACTTGTGCCATGTTTATAATCCTGTACACAGAAAGGTTAAATCAATACATTGCATCTGAGGAAAAAAATCTCTAAAAATATTCTGTACACAAAGAATTCCTGAAAATGACTGGTAACAAAGTGGTTTGAAAGAATTAATATAGTTCCCTAAAGGCCTGGTTCGTGAAGACAGTACCTATCCCTGTATTGAAACAATGGGTATGGTTTTCAAATTTAGTCTATTAATGTGGGGAGACTGTGGTGACAGCAAGTGCTTATTTCCTTTAATTCAATTTACCACTTAATCTATAAATGCAAACCATGCTACAAGGATGCTTGAAAAAAATAAACTTGAAAGCCAGCATTGACTTCCCAAACCAGCTGAAGGTGCTCAAAAGACATTAAGGCAAAATTTCATTATATATAGACTTCA
Organism: Catagonus wagneri; assembly: GCA_004024745.2. Classification (NCBI taxonomy): domain Eukaryota; kingdom Metazoa; phylum Chordata; class Mammalia; order Artiodactyla; family Tayassuidae; genus Catagonus; species Catagonus wagneri. The sequence continues at coordinate 16,950,762 of PVHT021183584.1, forward strand.
AGTATTTTTTTTTAAAAAACCCATAACCTTTCCTACTAAAATGATGAATGCTGTTCTGATTCTAATTGACAAGTGTTATATATAAAAGCGTTCTTGCCTTCATTCTTATCAAAACTGTGGGGATTTCCAATGATAGGACAATATTATGTGGGTGGAAACTTCTCAGAAGAATAGAGAACTTATCAGTATTTACTTAGGTTCTATTACATCCAGAGCCATAAAAGCAACTACACTCATAAATTTATAGCCAGTCAAGGATATTGCCTCTTCCCCAAAGAGGCTAGATATTAAAGAAGTAGAGTGAATGTGCTCAAATCGTGGTCTCAATATTGGAGGAGTTTTCCTCCATATTTCAACTTGTAGACAGTATGTTATGAAGAATCACTGGCTAGCTGACTTGGGGGGTCTGGAAGCAAAAAAACAATCTTAATCATTTTTTCTTACAAGTTTTCTTTGTCCTTCTACAATTAGCACCTAGTACCAATGTCTGTACTTTAATGAACTCTAACTGTAGCCTAATGATCACTCAACTTGCTTGGACAGGTGTTTTATAAATTCACTTTTGCAGGTAAAGAAACCGGAGATTTGTAGAGGGTAGGAATCTTACTCAAAGTCACATAGCAGAGACCGGGCTTGAGCCCAGATCTTTCTGATCCTGGAGGAGAATCTGTATTACCTTCCTAGATCTGCTGTAACAGATTGCAGTAAACTGAGTGGCTTGAAATAATACAGATTTATTATTTTAGAGCTCTGGAGGTTAGAAGTCCAAAAGGGGTCTCATTGGGCTGAATTCTAGGTGTAGCCAGGCTGCATTCCTCTGGAGACACTTGGGGAACATTCCTTCTCCTGGCTTTTTCTGCTTTTACAGTCTTCCTCCATCCCTTGGCTCATGGCCCCTTCTTCCACCTTCAGAGCCAACAATCCCACTGCTTTTTTATTCCTGTCATTTCATCTCCTTTTCTGACTCTTTTGTCCCCCTGTCCCCTCTTTTAAGGACTCTCATAATTACACTGGGTGTACCCCGATTATCCAGGATAATCTGCCTATTTTAAAGATCCTTGACCACATCTGCAAAGTTACTTTTGCCGTATAAGGTAACATATTCATGACTGCTGGGATTGAGGTATCTTTGAAAGGCCACTGTTCAGATGAGGACCAAAGCTTAAATAGTCCTAGGTAAATATGCGGCAGTTCTATGTGTATTTTAAAATCAATATTTTGATATTTAGTAGACCAAATTATAATCAGGAAGAATAACGACCACTAAAATGATGATAGTATATAATATGTATATATATTATATAACATATATATATAGTACAAAATGAACTGGTTCTGAATCTAGAAAAATTCCTGCTCTATCACTTACTACCTGTACAACCTGAGGGGAATCTCTTAGTGCCATTTCTTTAGAATTGGTGAAGATTATACCAGATTTTATTCATAGAACAAATGGAAACGTACTTAAACAGTTAGCTTAGATGGTCAATAACTGCTGTTTCTTTGCCTAAATTTTTAGAAAATAACAAAGAGAAGGCAGGTAAAATATTACACACTATCCTCAAGTGTCATAAGTACTGTCTGATAATAAACTAGTGAAAACTATTTATTTTCTAAATATGTTAAACATTTTATAGGCTTTATTTTTATTTAACAAGTAATATTCTGTGGTTCAGTATTCTCTTTTCCTTTTAGTGAGCCTTGTTTGTTTTTTAGTGCATTTTTTTGCCTGCTTTTTCTTTTTTTTTTACTAAAATGTTAAACAGAGCATTTGAATTAATTCATTACCCGATGATGACTTTTTTCTGATTCCACTTTCCACTTTAGTTTAAGCTTTCCTTATTGCTTGTTGTTTTAAATGTACAACTAATAGATTCATGGGAAATACCTTTTTAAATTATAATCTCACGTTAAAGAGAGTTATAATAAAGTACTATCTGTGCCTCATCATTCCTTCACTCTGATCACATTCTCAGGGGCAACTCTTAACTGGATGTTGTTAGCTGTTTTTCTTTGCACTGCTATTCTGCAATTCTTGATCACATGACTGTCAACTTTGAACTGATATCCTTGACTCCTGATGTGAAACTTGCAGATCTGTCACACTTAACTTACCCCACCTTTCCCAGTCCCTCCTTTCAGCATTTGATATTTACACCCTTAGTTTTGTTCTTCTGTTGATTACTTTATAATTCAAAATGATGTAGCTGAAAGTCTGTTTCTCTTTTCCGACGAGCCCATACCGTTTACTTTCTAAGACAAATTATTAATACTTCTGCCCATTTCCTCAATTTTTCCTTCTCCCAGAGGGTTTTAGCCAGCTAGACTTTTATGTTGTCAGGCGTGTTTATATTTACACTCTTTCTATAACCACCACTAAGTCTTTTTTTAATATGTTGATTCTAAATTTTGGAAACGTGTGACAGTGTTGGCACTCCACAGACATTGTCTAATGATGAATCACAATAAGTGTGCTGTGTTCTTGGATAGAGTCCATCCCTGGAAACCTAGGACACTTCGAAAAAAGTTCACCGTGTCCCAAATGGACTCTCTTTTTGTTTATTTTTTAATTCAGTTGTTTGATACCATTCCAGATTTACATTTGCTTTGTATCTGGGCTTTGACTTTTTCATGCAGGTCTGTTTTTATCCTGAATTGTGTTTCTTTTTGCTTTCTGCCCTAAATTTGCTGTTACATTATCCTCATTTTTTTTTTCCAGTTAAAGTCTCAGAGGTTACCCCCAGAAACTTCCGTGTGAAGCTCTATGTATTTTTTTTTTTTTAAGTCTCATTATGCAGTATCCCAGGCAAAAGATATGAGTGTGGGCATTTTTTTCACTCATTGTGTTGGGATCTCCGTGAGCCCGTTCAATTTTGAAACTTATTATCTTGCTTTAGTTTGGAAGTATTTTTGTTTTTTGTTTGATGGTCTCTTCTTTCCCATTTCTTTGTTTTCATTTTCTCATTCTCATTTCTATTAGTTGCACCTCCAGATTAGTTATTTTTTTGTCTCTTGTCTTTTATTTCATCTTTTAATTCTCTTTCCACTTTTGATCTTCACATAAGTAATATTTCTATTACTTTTTAGGCTTCTGGTACATTTTATGTTTTCGTTATTATATGTTTAATCTTTGAGATCTCGTTCCAGTTCTGTAATTATTTGTTTTTAAATTTGTATTAATTTTTGAAACTATACATGCATAAAATCAAGTAAAATTTTATCTTCAAGATTGTCTTTGCTACTCTTTTCAATACCATATAGACGTTTAGAATGAGCTTATTTAATATTCACTAAAAATCACAATTGGCTGTTCATTGGAAATGTTATAACTTTGTGGATTAATTTGATTTTTTGAGTTGAGCTATCCCTCTGTTGGTATTATCTTCAACTTTGGGGTTTTCTGTGTGGGAGCATTTCATGTATATGAATATATATATTAAGTGTATTATGATTTTATAGAAAAATATAGTTGTAAAGGAAAAAAACCCTTTTTTTCTTTACTTGGAGGTAAAGGAAATGCTTTATTAGTCAGCTCTTGCTGCAATATTGTATAACAACAACAAAATCATAAAGGGCTCAGTGGCTTACTGATGTTTATTTTATTTTTACTCTCCCAAGGGTATAAAATGGCTGATCTAGACGAGGCTCCTTTGGAATAGGGCTACGCTATAGGCTTCTGCTTAAGTTTCAAACCCAAAGTCCAGGCTGGAAGAATAGTAGAATGAGTGGCATGTTCTTTTTGTGGCAGATCACAGGTGCAGGAGAGATCAAGCCAAGCCACGCAAGCAATTAAAGTTTCTGTTACATCATGTCCACTCACATTCTCTTAGTCAAAGCAACTTCATTGCCAAGCCCAACATGAGTGGGAAAGGAAAGTATATTCCACCCAAAGTGGGAGGCACTGTAAAATTACGTAGCACAGGGTGTGGCTGTATAATCCTAGTTTATGAAACCGAATAATTGGGACAATAATCCAATTTATATCGAGGAAAGTATGTGAATAGAAGTATGACTATTCTTGATGTACCTGACTGTTTATCAGAATTTCCCACAATCTTTTTTTTTTTTTTAAAGAATTTCATTTATGTAATTCCTTTCGTGGCTCAGTGGTAATGAACCTGAATGGTATCCATGAGGACATGAAGACTCAGGTTCAATCCCTGGCCACACTCAGTGGTTTAAGGATCTGGCGTTGCCGTGAGCTTGGGTTTAGGTTGGAGACACAGCTTGGATCCTGCATTGCTATGTCTGTGGTGTAGGCCAGCAGCTTTAGCTCCGATTCGAATTCTAGCCTGGGAACTTCCATATGCCACGGGTGTGGCCTAAGAAGACCAAAAAAAAAAAAAAAGAAGAAGAAGAATTTACAAGATTAAAAATGTTACTCATTTGGAGTTCCCGTCATGGCTCAGTGGTTAACAAGTCTGACTAGGAACCATGAGGTTTTGGCTTTGATCCCTGGCCTTGTTCAGTGGGTTAAGGATCCAGTGTTGCCGTGATCTGTGGTGTAGGTTGCAGACGTGGCTCAGATCCCATGTTGCTGTGGCTGTGGCCAAGGCTGGCAGCTACAGCTCCTATTACACCCCTAGCCTGGGAACCTCCATATGCCACGGGTGAGGCCCTAGATAAAGCAAAAAGACAAAAAAAAAATGTTACTCATTTACTTCTTTCTTTCTTTTCTTTTTTTTTTTTTTTTTTTGTCTTTTTAGTTCCCAGGCTAGGGGTCAAATCAGAACTGTGGCCACTGACCTATACCACAGCCACAGCAACAAAGGATCCGATCAGGATCCAGGCCACCTCTGTAACCCACACCATAGCTCACAGCAATGCTGGATCCTTAACCCACTGAGCGGGGCCAGGGATTAAACCCTCATTCTCATGGGTACCAGTCGTGTTCATTACTGCTGAGCCAACAATGGAAACTCCTTGAGGATATTCTTTATCCTCAATATGCATCATTATTTTCTTAATTCTTTATTTACCCTAGTCCTGCTGCTCCTTAATTTCCCATCACCAGACCTCTGTGTTATTCTCATCTTTTTCTTCTTTCTTATCCCTGTACCCACTGGTGAACAGATCCTGTCCGCTGCAACTCATTGTACCTTTCAAATCCGCTCACTCCATATCCACTCCATTAGAAGTTTTCAGCTTTAACCAGCAGTTTTACCTCATAGACGTTTTGGGGCCAGAACGTCTTACATAAAAGAAATCTGAGAGTGCCCAATGTTTACAGGCCTCAGCTGCTAGGGCCCTGGCTCTCCAGTACTAATGGAGACAACTCTAAATGTCTTAGAAGGAGTTCTCCTTTGGCTTTGTGGGTTAAGGATCCAGCATTGTCACTGCAGCATCTTGGATTGCTGTGGTGGCACAGGTTCATACTGGTCTGGGAACTTCCACATGCCAAGGGCATGGCCAAAAGCAAAATGTCTTTAGGGTACCATCTAGAGTCCTTTAAAATCCGGTCTCAATGTTTTCTCACCTGAGGAACCTCCAACTTCTCCTCTATCTGCCACTCAAACTATGTGGAATGTTGACTTCAAAACCTTTCACTCTCCTAGATGATTCTCTCACTACCTTGGCCATAACCTGCTATCTTCTCCACTCAGTAAACCCGATTCACCTTCCAGAGTCAGGTCAGACGTCCTCTTTTCCCTCAGCTTCTGCTTGACTCAGTGGGTGGTCTTCTTCTGGGGTTCTCACAGCATTCTTCATTAAACGGTTTTTCTTGGATTCTCTATTTTTGATTACTAAAGCACACCAAACTTTAAAAAATGAAATGACACATAGAGTGTAAAGAATAAAATAGTCTATAACAATCAGTATTTGCTGCTTAAGAGAATATGTTTAACGTTTTGGTACTATTTTTTTAAGGGTTGGTCTCTTTAATTTAACAATATGACAAAGGCATTTTTTTTCAGTTATATTCTATTGTAAAAATTAATTTAGCTCTTTCTCTCTCACTCTAGTTTGTTCATTCCTCCAAGGAGCATCTATTCTCAGCTTACACCCTTTTTCGAGGGAACAATGCAATGTCTGGCAAATAGAAAGTACTTAATTAATAGGCTTGTGAATGTTAAATGACATGGGAATGTCTCTCTGAACACAAATAGTTCAACGAACCAAAAAATGTAATTGTAGTCAGTGATAAATTACAAAAGTGGTAGTATTTTACTAATGTTAAGGCATCATATTATAATAAATATATATTTGGGGATGCTGGCACCAAACAAGGACATAGTTATAGTGTAATTCTGTGCTAATTGTATTTTTCACCCTTTTGACCTCTGGAAATTGTTTGCTATAAGGAATCTAGACACATAGGCTTTAAATATTAATCAAAGAATATCACAGCTTTAGTGCTAGCAAAAAGATACAAAGAGTTAAATCATTCTAGCCCTGTTTTTCCTTCTTTTAAAGACATGTAACTTTGTCTGATCTCTTATAGTCCTTGTCACAACTGTGTGGCTTTTAATCACTCATACATTCAGTGAGTTACTGCACTGCTGGAACCTTAATAATGTTCTAGTTTGTTTGGATGATCTTCTTGATAAAGTCCTGACAGTCTCTCAGTATAATGGGAAGACAATCAAAATAAAAAATGCTCTGAGAGTTCAGGTAGTAGAGCGTACCATTACTTTTCACACGGTGCAAGGATATTAAAATACTGACTTCCATGCTTTTGACTGAGTTTGTGATGAAATCCAAGAAAAATGGAAAATTTGAATTATTCTACTGCCAGTAGAGACTGTATATCATGAACAGAAAGCAGGCGTGTGTAACCAATTCCTATATCATAATCTCAAGAGTGTCAGATTGCTCGTCTTTTTATATGAGTTTCAGTCGTATGTCTAAGTAATTAATTCATTATATAGCTCTTATATTTGCAGTTACCACATGGAATTTTACAAAAATATAAAATGTCATCTTTAGGGCACACTGTTTGAAGAGTTAATTATGATTTATGTTGATAGACTATTTCAGATTTTTCAGGGTACTTTCCATTAAATTATCTGATTCACTAGCCCTCTTAAATAAGCAGTGGAATTGTTGGAGTTCTCCACCTATCCCATTCTTTCTGCCTCCTTCCCTCCTATTATTTTCCTGTTTCTCTTCCTTCTTCCCTCTCTTCCCTCCTTCCTTCCTCACTCTTCCTTCCTTCCTTTCTTCCTTCCTTGGAGGCAGTTTGGTATATGGAAAAAGCACAGACAGTGAATTCAGATATTTCATTCCATCTTCGCCCCCACTGAATTTGGTTTAGGGCCAATAACTTTCATTTCTCTGAACCATAGCTTCCTGATTAGCAAAATAAAGATAATGCTGAAATATATTCCTCAAACTTGTGAGGATTTTTTTCTTTCTTTGTTTTGTCTTTTTTAGGGTCACACCCTCAGCATATGTAAGTTCCCAGGCTAGGGATCGAATCAGAGCTACAGTTGCTGGCCTACACTATGGCCACAGCAATGCAGTATCCAAGCCACGTCTGCGACCTACACCACAACTCACAGCAGCGCTAGATCCTTAACCCACTGAGCAAGGCCAGGGATCCCACCCGCGTCCTCATGGATACTAGTCGGGTTCGTTAACTGCTGAGCTATGAGGGGAACTCCTGAGAATTTTTTCTCCTGAGTTAAAGGGGACTAATAATGCCTATCTTGTGAAATTGTTGAATACAAAAAAAAAAATAGGTAACGTTTATACTGATTCTAACACAGTTTCTGAAACATAGTAGTATGTACTGTATTAAAAATATTTTCTCTTCTTTCCTCTCTTCCTTCTATAATCCCTCATTTATTTCTATCTTATTCTTCCCAGACCTCCAGACAAGATGGAGCACATGATTGTAAAATCTTGGAATTTAATAAATTAACTTTTTTTTAACGCATCGAGAATTAAACAAAATCGTTCAGTTCTAATTGAGGCAGGAGAAGGGGATCCTCTTTTTTGAGTAAAGACCCCTTATCGTCATGGTTTGGGATCTCCACTGAATCCTGAAGACTCTGAACAGTATAATTTGAAAATTGCTCATGTCGCCCCACTTTCTCATTTTACAGATGAGAAAACTGAATTTGAGAGAAGTTGAGTGACTGGCCTAAACCTGCAAACTGGTAAGTGCTGAGCTGAGGAGAGAGCTCAGTTGTTTTTTTCTTCACCCTGTTGTTCCCCTTACTATGTGAAGGTAGAGGAGGCGATTATGTGAGATTTCTCTCTTGAAGGATATTACAGTCTATTTGTGGATGTGGAGTTTAGATATAGGAATGAAGAAATGTGAAGTAGCATGACAAGGCTATGAAACACTTGGAACAGGTAAATACTTCAAGAAGAGAGGAACTCGGATGACTGTTGTCCTTTGAAGGTGAACACGGCAAACTCCATGCAGGCAGGGGCTTGATGCTCATTGCCATTTTGTTCCCAGTGCATACAGAAGTGCCTGACTTCCAGCAAAGGATTATCACTTGTTTTTTTGAATGGAATGAATGATGAATGGCTTAGTGAAGTATATAATTGAATCAGACCTAGAAAAAGGTCAAGGATTTAAGTAATCTAGATCAGGGTGCTTAAACAATGGGTTGCACTTCGTTATTGGGTGATCAAATAAGTTCATTGGATCGTGATTTACTTATAAGAAGTTTACAGAGTATCATTATTTCATGAAAACTGGGTAGATTTATGTGACACTGACATAAAATACAGATGTGTAATTACATGTATATTTGGTCACAGTGTATAAAATGTATGTCTCACTATGTGTAGGTCATGGTTAAAAATACTCGAAAGATAACTGTTTTACGCAAAGGGAATCTTAAGGTTTGAGGCAGGCATGGGAATGCTGTATAGAAGAATAGTGACTTAAACAGTTTTGCTCAATCAGAAGTGGAAGGAAAGGTGAATCAGGATGAAGTTTATTCAGGGGAAGAAGAGTCCATTTGGTTCTTTAGCTATTGAATCATTGAGACTCCTCTGCCCTCCACTGTCTCTACCCTCCACATTGAGAGGATTTAACCAAACTACACTTTAGAAAGATGACAAAGGTCAGTCTCTTGGGAATGAGTAAATTAAATTAGAATTGGGGAAACCAGATCAAGGACTGTGCAAAAGAGTCAGTACAGGGAGTTCCCTTGGTGGCTCAGCAGTTAATGAACCCGACTAGGATTCATGAGGATGGGGGTTTGATCATGCTTTTTAGGAGCGGCCCTAAAAAGCAAAAAAAAAAAAAAAAGAATCAGCACAGAATAAGGAAGTCAGCCTTGACCCATGACAACTGGTAGAGAAAAAGTTTCTTGGCATGACTTGGGTGAAAAGAGGTTAAAAAAAAGTGAGTGATGATGATGAAATGGAGGCCAAATAGTAAACAAATTCTTAGAACTGCTGTCTAAGGGAAAAAAATTAAGTGGAAAAAGTAGTAGAATTATAAAGCTTTTGTTAACACAGGGAGGAGTTGATTTTCTTTGTGGTCAGCTGAGAAGAGTCAATAGAAGGCTTCTAGACATAGATGAGAAATGAAACCAAAATTCTAGTTAAAGAGATTTCCTTGGAAGGAAGATAATTCCTTCTAAAATCTAGTGATTAAGGGGGCCTGGGCCCAGTATGGTCCTAGATCACAGAAACTTAAAAGAAATGTGGAGTTAATAAACGTTGCTTCCTGTGTGTTTAAGATTGACCTATGAAAACAGTTTGAATCAAAATGTGGCATTAGCCTACTAATTCTGTGTCACTAACAAAAGACATTTTTCAAGTGTGTAAAAACATTTAATTGTCTATGTAAGAAACATATTCTTTATTCACCCTAAATTTGTCTAAATCACAACTGTAACTTGAGAAATAATAAATGTATGTACCATATTATGTGAAAGATTAGAACTCAGAAAGAAGGTTGAGTGTTAGTATGAAAATCTTGGATTTCAAATCCTGAAAACCTCCTTGATAATGATGAAACAAGTTCAGATGCTAGAAATATCTTTACAGAGGGTTGACATACGCTCACGTTAGGTCGAGCCTTTCTTTTTCATTTGGGTTCATCTGCCTTTCAGAGGAAATTCAGAGGTTGAGACTTATGAATTATTGTAGTTTAAATAAAAAGCCATTGCTCAAGTTATTTGTTTTTAAAAGAAAACTAAATAGCAGCCCTTTGTTATTTATTAAAGGAAAGCTATGATGGCTTTATAGATATGCCATGAACATGTGTGTATGTGAGTTTACACAATTAAAAGAAAGAGAGAACATGACCATAAACATGTTTGTGGGGGGTGGGGTGGGTGGGTATGTGTAATGAAACTCCATCTCTGGGCATGGTCGGGTACAAAGGTCCATCACTTAAGTCTCAGAACTAAATAAACATGTGAGATTATGATTATTTTATTGAGCTTTCTTATTTTATGACCCACTAATGGCTCATGGATTGATGAGCACTGGCAACCTACAGCTTCAATGTGGTTTTTTACTTTATTCATTTATTGTTTTTATTTTAAAGTGCCAAGAAGAAAATGCCTAGTTCCCAGTCTTATTTTCCATTTCCAATAAGCCATAGAAATATAATTGTATTATAGAAAAGAAACTACAATAATGTATTGTGTATACAACTGGCAATTTGTATGTGACTTTCTAATTTAACTTCAATTTCTAATGCAAATTGTTGAACTTCTGAGTTTCAGTATATGTCTTCATGTCAACTTCCAATATCAGGCTTAAGGGTTTTTTTTTTTTACACTTGTTAGGCTGAACTCATTGGCAAAAATAACCCGATTATGTGTTTTAGCATTTGTGAAAAGATAACATTCTGAAGCATAATTTTTTGAATTTGTTTTTGTTTTGTTTTGCATATGCTTTAATTTATTCATGTCATATTTTATTAGTAACTCAGAGAGTAAGAATTCCTTTCTCTGTAACCTCTTGTAAGAAGATATAAGCAGCTTCCTCCTTAGGGAAAGAGGGCCTGACTGGGTCTATACCTCCCTAGTTTTATCTTCCCAAATTTTCCTACCGCCTAAGTCCCTTCACCTCCTCCAGGGCCAAGAGAATAAATGGGTGGCCTGGGAGACAGCTTCAGGTCTATAGTTTCAGCTCTACAGAAGGAAACATCAGTAAGGACTAAGTGCCCCCCACAAAAATATTAATATTTTTAATGTTCATGAGAGGGTTTAATTTGAAAACTAAGCATAGAAGTTTTAATGAATGTAGTGGTTGATAATTTGGCTTACTTATCTGTTTAAAAATAAAATTAAAAATTTAGTATTTAGCTTTAACATTATTTAGCCCTCCTCAATCTACTTGCTTTATCAACACCTTGCCAGTTTTATGACTGGTCCTTTCAATATAGTTTATCAAGTGAAATAGAACTGTATGCCAGTTTAGCTTCAATAATCCTTTTTTTTTTCTTTTTCTTATTAGAGCCGCACCCAAGGCATGTGGAGGTTCCCAGGCTAGGGGTCGAATCAGAGCTGCAGGTGCTGGCCTATACCACAGCCACAGCAATGCCAGATCTGAGCCGCATCTGTGACCTCCACCGCAGCTCGTGGCAACACCAGATCCTTAACCCACTGAGCGAGGCAAGGGATTGAACCCACATCCTCATGGATCCTAGTTGGATTCACTAATCTCTGAGCTATGAAAGGAACTCCTCAAAAATCTTAAATATTTTGTTTTTTTAGATTATCCTGAAATTGAAAAGGAAACCATTTGACTTGATTTGTCCATGTGTTTCCTGAGGTCAGAGCCTACTGTTACATTTTGAAAGGATTCTTAGGTTAATCTTTTGAACTATAGACTGTTAGGGCTAAAATATTTATTAAAATCATACTGTGGAGAAGAGCAATACTATCGTCTATTGCATCATGTCTATTTTGAATCAAATATCTGTATCTATTTATAGATACAGAAATCGTAGTTCTTACATATTCAGAAGCTGAAGTTTGTATATATACAGAAGTTGAAGTTCATTATCAGGTGACCAAATTTGGAAACACATGTACAGGGAGCAGAAGAGCAACAGATATCCAAGGAAGAGAGAAACACCTGTTTTCTGAGTCTGGAAATATTCAAAATAGCATCAATATCCAAATTAAATGAAACTTAGTTCAGGATTCATTATTCTGTTAGAGACATTGCATTTTGATTTGTATTATCATTTGTACCATTATAAGAATTATTAAAACAAGTTCTCATGTTTCATGAATTTACATAAATATGTATTGAAATTCAAAAGATTCTAGGGACAAAGGATGAAAACCTTTAAGGAACTCATGGGTATGAGATCTCTAATAAGACTTCCCCAGACATTTTAAAGTTTTAAACTTTATTGGAATTTTTAATGTTTCTTTCAGTGAATATAGTGAAATTCATAGCAAAGTAAGAACTGGATGTTGAGTCTGGGAACACAGGAGCTATGAATTCACTTTAAAAACTGAAGGAAGTGACTTAATCAGACTCTGGAATCTTCATATGTGGGTGGTGACCTGAGAGAACCCATTTTGGTACCAGATAAATTTAGGTTAGACTCTTAGTACTGTGAGTAGTATGTGTCTTTGCTCAAATAACTATTCCCTTTCGAGTCTCAGTTTTCTTGTTTATAAAACTGGGGACAGGAACACATCACTGTATAAAATCTAGTTAGGATTAAATGAGAAAAAGCCCTTGCAAAATGAACAGCACGGAATTTGCCCCCTCGGTATCTTTTAAGCACAATATTCTTTCAAATGCAACTCCAAATTGTCTCTCTCCAAGCTACAACCCCTATTAAGAGATAAACCCACCTCCCAGATTATATCTCTCACTTTTGCTCATGAATGAAGGCAGATGATTGTTTTACCTAAAGGAATAGAAATGATTGTCCTTCGACAGTCAGCAGATTCACGCACCTAAAAAGGAGCTGCATATGGGGAAGTCAAACCTTTCATTTCTTGCATATTTCCCTGATAATGCAATTTTCAAATGCAGATTAAATGGAATTAAGTGCTTTGTCTTTGGAGAGGAGGGTGTTTGAGCCTGTTCAGTAGTCTCTGATACTTTCTTTTTTTCCAGATATGCAGTTCTACAATAACCCAAAGATAGTATTTCAAGAGGTGTCAGCTCGGCAGTATTTCCCCCTGTAAGAAAACAGAGGGGGAAAAAAAACAACATTGTATGACGGTTTAAGCTTTTCTTTAAGATTTAAAAAAAAATCTGCATTCTTTTTAGTTTTTTAATCCATATGGAGCATTTGGATTTACTTCTACCTTTTATAAAATAACATGGGTAAATTCTCCATTTGTTTATAGTTTCAGACTAACAGTAATAACTCACCTTAATTGTTTTAGAAATGTCAGCTACCACACTAAGCAGTTCACACGTGCTAACATGTTCACTCTTCACTTTTATATAGATATTGTTCCATTTTTATATGTAGGTAAATGGAGACAAAAAGAATTTGGGCATATTTCACTGAGGTCATACAAGTAGTGGAACCAGAATTTGAACCTGAGGAGACTGTTTAGAGCCGTATGCTTATTCATGGCACAGTAAATAGATAAAGTCAGTAAAAAATAATACCAGAACTGTGTCATTAACGAGGTCCTGTCACTTGTTCTTAATGATTTTTGGTATGCGTATGTTTTGTGTAAAGACGTAGTTGTGCTGTGTATGAGTAAGTTTTTTGTTGAATGAACATTTTGTTTGCTGGAAACTGGATAACAAAAGGAAATACGACGGACATTCTATATCTGTTTATCATGCATGTGGATGTGAAGGAACATTTTATAATAATCTGGAAAACACTGAAAAAATGTTCTTTTCAATACCTAGTTTTTAGGGGTTTTCTGTGCTTAATAAGAGTTCGTCTTGGGAAAAATACTGTGCAATTTCAAAACAATGTAATTTCTAGTGAATGCATACTTAATTCCCTGGTAGGCAGCAAATGACTTATCTATGTAATATATAGGGCAGCTTTTCCTTTATTAACCTAAATAATAAAAATTTAGGAATTAATGACCACACAAAGCTTTATTCAGTTAATTGGAATGTATCAAATACGTACAGTGATATTGAGTCCAAATATGGGAAAAATCGTCTCTACTTCTTTGAGCGGGACACAACATTTTGGTTGTAACCTGTGTGCAGCCGTGATGGAACACCCTAGAGTGAATTTTAAAAGTGTCGACGAGAGCAAAGGTGGTGGCTCAGGCCAAACCCTGCTGCATGACTGCACTTTGATAAGCAACTATAGGCCTTGTATCTGGTTTGTATTTTAGATTAAAAAAATAATTTTCGAGTTCCCATTGTGGTGCAGTGGAAATGAATCTGGCTAGTATCCATGAGGATGCAGGTTCAATCCCTGGCCTCGCTCAGTGGGTGGGGGACCTGGCATCACCAGGGAGCTGTGGTGTAGTTTGCAGATAAAGCTCGGATCCTGCGTTGCCGTGACTGTTGCTGTGGAGTAGACTGGCAGCTGTAGCTCTGATTTCAACCCTTAGCCTGGGAAGTCCCATATGCTGCACTTGCGGCCCTAAAATGAAAAAAAAAGCATTTTTTAATAAATAATTTTCATCAATGCAAGAATGAATTATAAAGATAACATTTAAAATAAAATAAAATTCAGGTGGGAGTAAAATCGCCCACCATTACTAATTTCTTCAGTTTGAAGTGTGATGTCCAAATAATATTTTATCTTATTTTTCCTGAACCCTGCTGGAAAATAGAGCTGAGGTAATCCATGGTGTTATTTACATTACTGCAAAGTAAGTAAAGTGCTCTTGGTCTCAAAACCTAGTTTGACTTGAACAAGTAACTTCGTTTCTCATAGCCTCACTTATTTTGCTCAGGGACGACCTGGCTGGTAGGTGGCTCCTCCCTACTCAGACTCCTTCAGTTCTGCCACTTTCTTCCTCAGCTTTTGTTACACTGCCCCCTGCATCTCACCAAGTAGCCTCACAGTCTAAGCTCAGGTTACTTGTCTTTTTTTTTCTTTCTAAAAACGTGTAGTCTGCACAACTTTTCATTGACGTTCAGTGTCATTGATCTAAACCTGGGCTTATTCAGTGATAGGTCTGTTTTCTTCAAAACTATGAAAAATGATAGTATTTGAATAGAAAGTAGATAATTTTTTTTAGAAAGTAAATAATATTGTTAAAACTAAGTCATAGCAGATATTCCCCTTAAAATTTTTTCATGATGATATCTGTTGCAGGATAAAGAGGCTAAGATCTTAATAAGTATTATTTGTTATAGTTTCTTAGAACAAATATTTCTGTTAATATACTTGGCCAATAATAACAACATTCTTGAAAAGAATAACTAACCTCTTAGTACACTTTTCTATACAGATGACACTTTGATATGAAATCCCTCATTGGATTATCGCAACCCTATTATTATTGTTATACAGATATTATTATATTATTAAAGATTCAAAGCTAAAGTTAAGAAAGACACACTAAGGAAGACAAGTGAATGGCTGATTTTCAGAATGCAAATTTTTTTCTGTTTTAATAAAATGAAATTTTGGCAAAATCGACAAAATTTTTCTCTTTGACCCAATGCATCATTATGCAGAAGTAATCTCAAGTAAATATGAACTTTTATCTCAGCATTTCTTAAAATAGAAATTATTAGAAAAAAATCAAATGATTAATAGAAGGATGGTTAAGTATATTATTGTGTATCTTTATGATGAGCATTAAGAAACTCTTGCAACTCTTGTTTTCCAATAACATGAAAAAACGTTCACAGGTTAATGATAAAGTGGAGAAAAGCAGGATATGCAACTGTAAAATACGTATGATCACAAGTATGGAAACATTCCTCTGAGTCCTAAGCCTGAATACTTCAATGCACAGAGCTTCTACCTACCTCAGGGGCCTCTCTGAGTTCTCCTGGTTCATCTCTTTGCCTGGCTACTCCTCTTTCTGTTCTAGATGACATGTCACCTTCTCAGGAATGCATTTTCTTGATTCTCAGTGTCACTTCAGATCAGCTGTGTAGCACACCAGTTATATGTTCTCCTGACACTCTAGTAATTATTATAATAATCATCTTGTAATATCATTTGAATCTCTGTTCAGCCATCTCCTCAATAGACTCTAACTTCTTTTGAGCAGGAATTGTATCATCCTTGTTTCTCAATGCCCCATACAAAAACTGGGATACCGTATAAGCTCAGTAAACACTTACTGGGGTTCCTGTCATGGCTCAGTGGTTAACGAACCTGACTAGTATCCAAGAGGACACAGGTTCGATCCCTGGCCCTGCTCAGTGGATTAAGGATCCGGCGTTGCAGTGAGCTATGGTGTAGGTTGCAGACGTGGCTTGGATCCTGCATTGCAATGGCTGTGGTGTAGGCTGGAAGCTACAGCTCTGATTGAACCCCTAGCTGAGGAACCTCCATATGCCATGGGTGTGGCCCTAAAAAGACAAAAGACAAAAAATATATATATCATTTATTGAAGAAATGAGTAAATGAATGAATGGATGTAAGGCACTGTGCTGAGGAAATTCACATAATCTCTCTGAGACTCCACATAAAACTTATAACATGGGGGCCATCGCTACCACTTTTCATGGTTAAGGAAACAATATTAGAGAGAGAAAAATTGTCCAGAATTATATAGCAAGTCAGTGGGCAGCTCTTGGAATGTAGTGCCCAAACTTTTAACCATGGATTGTGCAAGCGGTTGCACTGAATATAATGTCAACTCTATTTTTGTTGAACTATATTAAATGTTTATATTTGTTGGTTAATTTGGTGAGATATCACCAACTTCATGTTAATTTGTTATGAATAATGAATTTACAAGCATTTTACATTCTGAAAAATGCATAAAGATATAGTGGTAGGACTGCAGTAGTTCTTAAGTTTTGCATACAATCTTAATATTCTTCCAATTTTCTACACTATTTGTATCATTTTCTATAAAAGGAAAACAGTTATTAAAATCTGTCTACCCTAGAATGGTGGATAGTACTCAGTCCAGATATTTTGACACCAAATTCCAGAATTTTCACTCAAAAATCAGACTATATGAAAGAGAAAAATCAGATTTCTGTGTATTGTAGAGTTATAAGCATCTTGTGAGTTGGCATACAATTAGCAATTGATTACCTTTTCCACATAATTTAATCCAAAGTCAATCTTATGAGTAAATGAATGAATGAATGTACACCCTCTATCTTAACTGGATTCCTAACTTCAACCTTTTTTTTTATTGATCAGAATATTGGACTACTTGGCTTGACACTGCAAATGAATCTGATAATCCTTCCTTGGAACTTTGTCTCTAGGACCGGCCTTTGCCAAATTCTCTTTAAATCCTCTACATGACTTAAAATGTAACTTTCATTGCCCCTTTTACAGAGATCCTGACATGTTTTCTTCCTGAGCTTTGATAGTACATCTTATTATATTTTAATAACTAGATTTGAATAACCTGATTTGGCCATCTTTTCTTTCTTCCTTGATCATATGTATGCTGAATTTTTGTTAAGTACATCATAGAGCTAAGCCCTGAGATGGAAGACAAAATACATACAAATAGTAGTCCTTATCTAGAAGTATTTTATACTTCAGTTAAATTACTAATAATTTACTATGGTTCATTTGTGGAATAAACTGTATAGCTCATCTATGCCATAGCTCACCTATGGAACCTGGCCAAATTCAAGCAAACAACAAACAAAAATTTAAAAACCTTTTCTAGCTTAACATTTTATTTTATTTTATTTTATTTTATTTTTGTCTTTTTGCCTTTTTATGTAGAGCCGCACCCACGGCATATGGAGGTTCCCAGGCTAGGGGTCTAACAGGAGCTGAAGCCGCCGGCCTTCGCCACAGCCACAGCAATGCGGGATCCGAGCCGCATCTGCAACCTACACCACAGCTCACGGCAACGCCAGATCCTTAACCCACTGAGCAAGGCCAGGGATCGAACCCGCAACCTCATGGTTCTTAGTCGGATTCGTTAACCACTGAGCCACGAAGGGAACTCCTAGCTTAACATTTTAAAGTTCATTTTGAAAATTCATTCTCCAGAGGGGAATTCAAAAACTGAGCAATTTTATAATCCCACTTAACATCTCAGAAATCTAAAACATTGTATAACCTGGTAACCCAGTTGTTTTGTATACTCACTCTTTTCTGAATAATAATTTTCACAACTTTTACATTTCATATTTTCACAATCTTTAATTTCCTTAATGCTGAGGTTTACCTGAGACAGTTTCCTTATGCCAATTCACAGATGAATTGTCCTTTTGCATGTAATTGTATGTATGGATCACTCATTCTTTTTTTTTCTTTATTTTGTTGTATTATCAAAATTTATGACATGTCCTTGGTTTCAGGGCCTGCCACATTTAGGACTTCCAGGATAGATATATATTTGATTTTTTTATGTGTCATTTGATTTGTACACTTACCGCTTAACTGCTCGAAAAACAATTTTAATGGCTTCCAGTCATGCCTGGAAACAAATTTGGAGATTTCTGCCTAGCTTTGCTGCACCCTCTATAATGTAGTCCCACTTTTAAAGTCTAATCAGTCCTACGCGTTCTTTCAGTTACCCATTTTTTGCTTTCCATTTACCCCAAAGTTTTTTGTCTACCAATCAAAATCAATGCATTTTGTAAATCCCAGCTTAGATCTAATATCATGGTCACCTGAATCTTCAGTTAGGAATTTTCCTCTGAATTTCAGAAGTTCCTAGAGTTAGAATAATTTCATTTCCCACTTTTTCACGCTAATTTTCTCTCCCTAAGATAAGACTCCTTGAAAATAAAAACCGTGTTTCAAATTGCTGCTGTTATAAACAATTTAACAAAATCAGACATTTGGACATTTTGAATAATAAATTTAGAATCATGTAATCTTAGTACTTTGATCTTAGAGATTACATTACAGGTGAGAAAACAGATTTAAATGGGGGCAGTATGGATCAGCCCTTCTTAACAGTCTTTATTTCAAGTGCCTTTGATACTCTTTCTCATTCTATTTCCTCAGACTTTAAAATAAATATGCGTGTTGTGATATTTTCTGCTTATTAATAAAAGATACTGTTTCATCCGTGCTTTAGTGCCATTTTAGAAATTTGGAGCAAGAAAGGATTTCAAAGAACAAACTGCTCACAAAACCACCAGAAGGACTGGAGAGACAGAATTTGGGAAAGCACGCCTTAGCTTTCAGGTTCACCACTAACTTTAGAGAGTTCAGGAGCTCCCAGCATTGATAAAACTACTTTCCAGCATTGAGGGGGCCGAGTGCCAGGAACACACCAGAGGCCACTAGAGAAACTCCTATGTGGCGAAACCTGAGAGTTTATTCACCGGCTTCTGCTGCAGGAGCAATGAAGCATCTTTATCTCTTCCATCTTATGAATGTATGTGACTGTTCCTAAAAGGTAAAATCTGAACTGGAAAAATAGACCAAACAAAGCAAAAACAAACAAACAAAAAAAGCCCACTTATATTTACGTTGTAGTTTTTTATCCCAGCAGTTCAGTGCATTTCAATTTAAGGGCAAATGTTTCCACACACCTCAGTAGCTCACAGGTAGATAGATGATCAATGTGCTGTATCATTGAGTGGTAATTGATGTTTATACTAACAGAATTGTTAGAACTGGAAGGGACTAGACATAAACTGAACTCGGCTTTAAAAGATGAAAAGATCAAGGTCACATCTGCAATGGAGCTGGGAGAGCCACCCTTTTAAAACCTACATCATGTCTAGTGATGGCGTGTTTTCTTGCTACACTTGTGCCTGAACCTCTCCATTGCTCTATGCTTACAGTCGATTAAATTTTATAGCCTTCTGACTTAATGAAATTAGCACTTCTTATACCTAATTATATAGTGCTAAGGCCCTGTTTGAGCTTGATAAGACACTTCAAACAATTTTGCTAGATCTTTCTCACATCCATATAAACGCAAAGGGAGTAGTTAAGACTGCTCATTGCTGTTCTAAGATCAAATCACCATTTTATCTGATGACTTACAAACTGGAAAGTTGGCCAATAAATCTATTTAATCAGCTCTGTCAATATTGTGAATGATCCTCCTGATAGCCAGATATTATAAATCTACTGTGGCCAGTTCTCATTTTTACTTGTTGTTCTGGATGGAACTGGCTGTGGCACTGGGGTTTTCTTAAGTATAAACCGTTCCCAAAATCACACTGTTATTATAGGTTGCTTTGTCCTCAGGCTGTCTGGTATTCCTTTTGGGCTATTGGTCTTTCAACATGCAGTTAGGGGATTAAAGTAAATCATTTAATCCATGCAGCATGTCACTCAATAGTATACTTTTGGAAATTGTTTCCACAGGAGCACCAGTGAAAGCAGCCAGTCTGAGATATTGACACTATAGAAAAAACTGACAGCTTACTCCTTGTATTGATTCTACTCTTCTCTACAAATATAGACACCGTTCCCTACCACAGCCTTGTAAGTGGTGACTGCTGAGGTTTCTAAATTGCTTTGTAAATTATTTATTCCTTGGACACCTTGTAAAGACCTCTTTTCTTCTTGTCTGCCTTGCTTGTGATTTCTAAGGTTTCGTATACATTGAAAGGTCTCAGGGTGTATACTGACCACAACCTTCTTAAGGAACTCCTTCTCTTCCTATATTATATTGCAGATAGGTTTTGTTCTACCCTTATTGGCCTTTTGCCATTCTTATTTCTAGATAACTCCTGATATAATAGCATAAATGCTTATATACATATGTCCCAGACTGAGCACGAGGCGGGGGGCAGTCTGGAGCCCAGCACCAAGTAATTAATTAACACATTTTTCAAACTAGGAAGTTTAAAGTGTTTGAAGAACGTTTATTTAATGATGGAGTATACAGTTTCTGTTAATAAAAATTGTTTATCAGAGTAGATGCACATATTTAACCCCCTTGCACTAATGTAGTAGAGTCAACATTTTGGAAAAAAAATTTCAAATGCTTTCTTGAAGTTCTCTTCTCTCTTGGATTTTCTTTTGTAATTTTGTGAGCCATGAGAATTTTTAATGTTTATAATTCAGATAATAAAAAAAAAACCTCCTATGTCCAGTAAAACAGAGCAGTTTGAAGACTGTGACTGTCCACTCTTAGCTGACTGAAACTACACACGTAGGCGTAAAAAATACTCAACAGAAAGAGCTGTGTGCTTAATAACATGAATTTTTCCCTCTCCATTCCCCAGCTTCCTACTTTGGTAGGTTCAGTACCAGTATACACTTCGTGAATTAAGGCTTCCTGGAGAAAACCATAATTTGAAAAGATGCGTGTATTCCAGTGTTCATAGCAGCACTATTTACAGTATTTGCAATGGAAGCAACCTAAATGTCCATTGAGAGAAGAACTGATGAAGAAGACATGGTACACATATACAATGGAATTTTACTCAGCCATATAAAATAATGAAATAATGCCATTTGCAGCAACATAGATGGACCTAGAGATTCTCATACTAAGTGAAATAAGACAGAGAAAGATAAATATCACAGGATATCACTTATATGTGGAGTCTAAAACAAACAAAAAAATGATACAAAAGAACTTACTTACAAAACAAAAACAGACTGACAGATTCAAAAACAAATTTATGGTTACCAAAGGGGAAACATGGTGGGGAGGTATATATTAGGAGTTTGGGGTTAACATATATGCATTATGATATATAAGATAGGTAATTGACAAGGACCTACTCTATAGCACAGAGAACTCCACTCAGTATTCTGTAATAACCAATACGGGAAGAATGAATCTGAAAAAGAATGAATATACGTATAAGTATAGATGAATCACTTTGCTGTACACCTGAAACTAACACGACATTGTAAATCAACTATACAATATTATAAAATAAAAATTAAATTTAGAAAAAGATTGGTTTGACACAAGACACAGGTGGCAACCAGCAGACCCACTGTCTATGAGAGATGCATAAGGGAATAGAATTGGAACGTCATTTAAAAAAAAATATATATGTATATGTACAAACAAATATACATATATTCATGTATACATATATAGATCATAAAACATTGAAATGTATGAAAAATGTATATCTACCTTTACTTATACTGTTAAAAGATAAACTGAGGCATATTAAAAATTTTAAGAGTTTATTTGACCAAAAGTCAATCCCAATTGGATAATGCCAACATGGAAGTAGTTGGGAGCACTCCATGGAACACAGCTAGGGGACAGGCCAATAAAGAAGGTGCAGATAGGAGTTCCCGTTGTGGCACAGCAGAAACCAATCTGACTAGGAACCATGAGGTTGTGGGTTCGAGCACTGGCCTCACTCAGTGGGTTAGGGATCCAGCACTGCCATGAGCTGTGGTGTAGGTTGCAGACACGGCTCGGATCTGCATAGGCTGGCGGCTACAGCTCTGATTAGACCCCTAGCCTGGGAACCTCCATATGCCGCAGATAGGTGTGGCCGTAAAAGGACAAAAAAAAAAAAAAAGTGCAGATAAAGGAAAGCACTTGATTGGTTTGAAACCTAACTGACTACTTATTATTCGTTATCCTTAGTTTTTAATTTCTTCAATTTACAGCATTTGCAGCTTAGATTTTGACTTGCTTACAAAGGCCACCAAAGCAATAGAGATACTTCAGTCTAACAGCCTTCTTGTTAATTGTTTTAACTTGTGTTTAGTGAAATTTGGGATTGAAATTGGTCCATCATTGGGATGGACCAGATTTGTGTTGAAAAATTTTAGAGAAGGAAGCAATGTAAATATCTGGAGGTAAAGGAGCTATTGGACTTAACTGGATTGGTATACTCTTTCATGCCCTAAGAAGAAATGCAAGATGGTGGGACCTGAGCTTCTCCATCCTGAAGAGTTCCTTTAAAAACCCCCCCTTTCTCACAAAATGAATCATTGAGACAAACATTGTAAATGTAGCTTTGCAAAATGTTGGTACCTAATGAATGTTTCCAACATAAGTATAAAAGGTTGTCCATTCTACTGTATCTTTATTAGTGCTGGGTATTGTAACTGAAAAAAAAAATGCTAATTTGAAATGTAAAAAAAAAATACTGTTTATAGTTTTCAGTTTACTTCTGGTGCAATTTTCTACATATTTATTTAGTAATTTTGTTTCCTATTTTTCAAAATTGTACACATTCCTTTTATTTTTTGGTCTTTTTGGGGCCACATCCCCTGAATATGGAAGTTCCCAGGCTATGGGTTGAATCAGAGCTATAGCTGCCAGCCTACACCACAGCCACAGCAACGTGGGATCCGAGCCACTTCTGCGACCTATACCACTGCTTATAGCAATGCTGGATCCTTAACCCACTGAGTGAGGCCAGGAATCGACCCGCATCCTCATGGATATTAGTTGGGTTTGTTACTGTTGAGTCACGATGGGAACTCCCTAAAATTGTATATATTCTTAATGTTTCATTGTATCTGTTTTAACAATAATGTTTTAAAAATCAATATATATAAGCCTCATAGTGTTTTTCTCCTTTTAAAATCATGTTTGATAAGCATATATAATTCCCACTGATATGAGTAAAAATTAGAAATGTCTTTGCTGTACCTACTAATTTTCATTGTCTAACTACGTTTTTATTGTGGTCCATTTCCAAAAGAAATAGTTGAAAATTTGTCCCAATAATTGAGGCATATTTTCTTTTATTTTCTCTGTTGCTACATTTCCTACTCTAAGCAAATTTGCAGACATAAAAATCCATTCTCACTGTGTTAATATTTTTATAATCTGAGATCTCAGAGCAGCCTTGTATCTGTATTTAAATAGTAACATGTTTTTGGACTACTGACTAAATAATAATTAGCTTTGTATTCATTCGTGAAAATTTATTGAGTCCATACTTTGTTGAAAAACTATGGGAAAAATCTGAGTTTTATAAAACATTGACTCTTCCTGCAAAAAAGCAGAGTGTGTGTTGAGGTTATGAACTTGTATTCAATAAATTAACAGACAACATGAAATAAATGACATAATAAAGTCAGACAAAGTGTTTTTGCAGGGAGTGAGGAAAAAAACATTCCCCCCACCTCCTAGCAACAAATGATGTGGTAGATAAGTGAAAATTTAAGTCATTTTTATGGCCTAAAATAATGAGACACACATTAATAAGGTCTTTTATTATAGTTGCATAAACTGGCCTTTAATTTGTGACCCTTGAGAATACTGCTACTGACTAGAGATTAAATTTGTTTTTATTGAATATAATAAATAAAGATTGCATATTAAAATATTATGAATCATGTTATTTAGAAACAATTTTATCAAGTGCATGTACAATGACTTATTAATCCTTGAAATTATTGCCTAGATTAGTGCCTAGAACATAAAAATGATCGTTAACTTTTTTTGAATGAATGAATACAGTAAAATGTAATGTTGAAAAAGGCCAAATTTCAGAGAATATTGTTCACTCAGCGTATATATATAAATAAACATGCACTCAAATACAAAAGCATAGAAAATATATTTTAGTTTAACAATAAGCTAATACTTTAAAAAGGTGACGAAGAAATTTTATTTAAATTATGACCTGCCATCTGCGGGCAGAATGATGTTCTTGGTGTTAAAGAAACTAGATAATTTCATGAAGTTTGGTCTCCATTAATGAGTGATTAGGATTCAGTAGTAAGCCGGTCTATGTTACCAAATAACCGAAATTGAGGACAGAATGAGAGGAATATCACAGAAGGAGGAAAAAAGGCAAGGATTTTGGAGCAAAATGACTTTTTGCTTATTCCATTTGTGCTTTGGCAGTTGACTCATAGATTATAGTTTTTATGATTTAAAGATGAAACAGTGCCCTCATACCCATCTCATCTCATTCTCTTCTTTGATATGAAATACTATCAAATGAATCACTTGCCTACCTCATGCTTATTCCTTAGTCTCCTTCTACATTGTCAGCCCTGTGTGGATGTGTGTGTGAAGGAGAAAATTTAAAGATTAAAGAAAACTTTAGTAAATTGTAATATCTCAGAAATATCCATTTGGAATATCCCCATGTGACGGCATTCACTGTTATCACTTTTATTAGCGTTGTTAAGGATGGGAAGTTATTTTTAAACAAGACTTTAAGGTACTAACCAGCAATATTACTATAAGTCCCCAAATTCACCAGGCTCAGGAACTGGGAGGATCAGATACGTTATTACTATATGTGTAAATGGCATTAAAATGAGTTTGAATAAAAAGGCTTCGCTATATCTCATATGACCAGCATAAAGTTTTGTGATTATGTGAATTGCAGCT
The DNA here is from genome assembly GCA_004024745.2 of Catagonus wagneri. NCBI lineage: Eukaryota > Metazoa > Chordata > Mammalia > Artiodactyla > Tayassuidae > Catagonus > Catagonus wagneri. Next base: position 16,975,961 of record PVHT021183584.1, read on the forward strand.
TTAGGAAGAATCAAATGCAGCGGTGTTTACTAGATTTAGAAATTTACCTCATCAACCAAGTACAAATTTTGCTGTAGAGAGTACCTGTTCTCAGTTTCATTGACCCATGATTCAGAACAGTTTTGTTAAGTAGTGTCCACAGCCCTTTGCTTCCCAGTAGACTTGACTGGGTATATAAATGTTGTGTAGATGAGAAGAGTATAATGACTGAGAACCAAAGAGAGCTGTGTATTTGTATTTGAATCTATTTTAGAGACCCTTAGGTACATAGAACAGCTGTTTTAAGACAAAGTCTGTTCTCTCTATTAGCAAAAAGAAATGGGTTTGTGTTTGTGTGTTGTTAGAACAAATTTAACTTCATTAGGCAGAGGATATCACATCTGATTCCTCGCAGAAGGAGTTCTTAACTGCTGGACATAATAGAGAAATTAAAAGAGGTGAAAATTCCAGTAAATAATGTATCTTACAAATAACTCACAGGGAATAAACATTGTTTTCCTATAACTATTGAGGAGAAGCACATCATTATAAATTCAGAGCAGAAAATCTTTATTTCGTCTTAAATCGTATTATCAAATCTATTTTCTTCCTGGTTGCTCCCTGATCTTTCCTAGATGTCTTTGTTTTCTTTACAGTAATGAAAGAAACTCTCTAGATATTTCTGTGTTCCTGCCATTTGTTAGTTTATGAATTTATTCATAGGATTCTTTGGAATTTTTTTTATGAAAAGAAGCGTCTGATGCCATGATATTCCAAATCAATTTAGAAGCTAAACTTAAATTCCATTTAATATCATCCTGGTGTCTCAGTTCCAGTTATAAAAATTTGCAAAAATATGTTCAGACTCGTTTAAAATATACCTTGATATTGTTATTACATACATATTAATAGAGACCTCACTGAAACTTTGGAAAGAAAATTAAAGTATTTATACTGTAGGCAAACACTAAAACATTTGTGAACCACATAGAATCCTTAAATTCTATGACATAATCCCTTATACACAGCCCTAAACAAAAAGACTACTTAATGCAGGGAGTACATATACTCTTGCATATGTATATGTATATAAACAATTATATTTCCAAGAACTGATGAATAAATAAAATAGTAATATCTACACAATAGGATATTATTCAACCATAAAAAATGAAGTACTGATACATGCTACAAGAGAAATTAATCAGGAAAACATTATGCTAAGTGAAATGATAAGACAAATTCATACACACAAAATATTCCATTTGTATGAATTGTCCAGAATGAGGAAATCCAGTAGAGAAAGTATATGGAGTAGTGGTCACTAAGGACTTATAGGGAGTGGCTTTGGGAGGTGATGAAAATGTTCTGGAATTAGATAGTGATGCTGGTTGCACAACCTTTTGAATATTGTTAAAAACAATCACATTATAAATGAATATAAATAAATACATGATTAGTATATGTGTATGTATTTATATATGTTTATTTGTTGTGTGTGTAGATATATCTCCTGAGAATAGACAACACCAGATTTTAAAACATACTAAAAAGCCACAATGATTTAAAAAAATTGGTATATGATAGATTTATAAGATGAAAGAGTCCAAATATATTGCTAAACACACACACACACACACACACACACACACACACAGCTTTTTTTCTTTTTATGTGGTGACTATATCAAATGATTGCTAAAAGATATTTTATTCAATAAATACATATAGACGATAGGGCAGTAGTCAGAGAAAAAAATTTTAAGTGCATCTCTACTTCATATATTATGCTAAAATACATTCCAGATGGGAATACATTTTTATTTTTTTACTTATTCTTTAATTACTTAATGAATTTTATTACAATTATAGGTGTACAAAAATCATCACAACTAAATTTTATAGCATTTCCATCCCAAACCCTCAGTGCATCCTGCCACCCCCCCAACTTGTCTCATTTGGAAAACATAAGTTTTCCAAAGTCTGTGAGTCAGTGTCTGTTCTGCAGAGAAGTTCATTGTGTCCTTTTCTTAGATTCCACATGTAAGTGGTAGCATTTGATGTTGGTGTCTCATTGTCTGAGTGACCTCACTTCGCATGATAATTTCTAGGGCCATCCATGTTGCTATAAAAGCTGTTATTTCGTTTCTTTTAATGGCTGAGTAGTATTCCAGATGTGTGTATATGTACCACATCTTCCCTATCCATTCCTCTGTCGATGGGCATGTAAGTTGTTTCCATGACTTGGCTGTTGTATAGAGTGCTGCAATGAACATTGAAGTACATGTGTCTTTTCGAGTCATGGATTTCTCTGGATAGATGCCCAGGAGTGGGATTGCTGGATCAAATGGTAATTCTATTTTTAGTTTTCTAAGGAATCTGCATATTGTTTTCCACAGTAGTTGCACCAATTTGCATTCCCACCAACAGTGTAATAGTGTTCCTTTTTCTCCACACCCTCTCCAGCACTTGTTGTTTGTAGACTTTTTGATGATGGCCATTCTGGCTGGTGTAAGGTGGTACCTCATAGTGGTTTTGAGTTGCATTTCTCTTATAACGAGTGATGTTGAACATCTTTTCATGTGTTTTTTTTTGGCCATCTGTATGTCTGCTTTGGTGAATTATCTGTTTAGATCTTCTGCCCATTTTTTGATGGAGTTGTTTGCTTTTTGGTATTGAGCTGTTAGGAGGTGTTTGTAAACTTTGGAGATTAATCCCTTGTCAGTGGATTCATTTGCAAATATTTTCTCCCATTCTGTGGGTTGTCTTTTCCTTTTGTTTAGGGTTTCCTTTGGTGTGCATAACCTTTTAAGTTTAATTAAGTCCCATTTCTTTATTTTTCTTTTTATTGTCATTACTCTAAGAGGTGAATCTGAGAAGATGTTGCTGTCATTTATGTCAGAGAGTGGCCTATGTTTTGCTCTAAGAATTTTATAATATCTGGTCTTATATCTAGGTCTTTAATCCATTTTGAGTTTATTTTTGTGCATGGTATTAGGAAGTGTTCTAATTTCATTTTTTGCATGTGGTTGTCCAGTTTTCCCAGCACCACTTATTGAACAGGCTGTCTTTTCTCTATTGTATATTCTTGCCTCCTTTGTCATAGATTAGTTGACTATAGGTGCATGGGTTTAATTCTGGGCCTTCTATGTTGTTCCACTGATCCATATTTCTGTCTTTGTGCCAGTACCATATGGATTTGATGACTGCAGCTTTGTAGTGTAGTCTGAAGTCAGGGAGCCTGATTCCTTCAACTCTATTTTTCTCTTTCAGTATGTCTTTGGCTATTCTGGGTCTTTTGTGCTTCCAAACAAACTTTAAAATATTTTGTTCTAGTTCTGTGAAAAACTAGAACTATATGTGTATATATATATATATATATATATATATATATACACATATATATATATATTTGTTTGTTTTGTTTTGTTTTTTGTTATTTTAGGGCCACACCCATGGCATGTGGAGGTACCCAGGCTAGGGGTCTTATCAGAGCTACAGCTGCTGGCCTATGCCACAGCCACAGCAATGCAGGGTCTGAGCCACATCTGTAACCTACACCACAGCTCACGGCAATGCCAGAACCTCAACCCACTGAGTGAGACCCGGGATTGAACTTGCAACCTCATGGTTCCTAGTGGGATTTGGTAACCACTGAGCCATGATGGGAACTCTCCAAAATACATTTTTAAATGGAAAGTTATAGCTATAAAAGTTTTAAGAAAAAGGGAGTGAGATTGTGAAAATATGTTTTAATTTTAATAAGAATATCTCTATACAGTAAACAAAGTATACAATAAATAATGAATTCTTTTTTGTCTTTTTGCCTTTTCTAGGGCCACACTCACAGCATATGGAGGTTCCCAGGCTAGGGGTCTAATCGGAGCTGTAGCCGCCAGCCTATGCCACAGCCACAGCAACGCCTGATTCGTGTGTTACCTATACCACAGCTCATGGCAACGTCAGATCCTTAACCCACTGAGCAAGGGTAGGGATCAAACCCACAACCTCACAGTTCCTAGTCAGATTGGTTAACCACTGAGCCACGACAGGAACTCCCAAATAATGAAATTTAACTGTGTGAAATTGTTTAAAAATCTGCATGAGAAAAATGCTAATTTATAATATTAAATGAATATGAATGAATATCAATTTTAATATATAAAGAGCTTTTTTGAATCAAGAAAGTGGGAACCAGCTTTATAGGCAAAAAGATATTTGCATGTAGTTCAAAAAGAAAAATAAACTTTTTAATAGATCTAAAATGTCTGGTCTATACAAATAATTAAAGAAATGCAAGCATTCACGACATTGTAATATCATTTCTAGTCTTCATTTTAGCTAAAATAAAATCTTATGTTATTACTTGGTATTGATGAGGTTGCAAGAAACAGGCATTTTATTGCCACATAGTATTTGTGTGTGTATAAATTATTACAATAATTTTGAAGTAATTTAACCTTGTCTTTTAAAAAAGAATTATACCTGTTGACTCAGGGATACTGCCTCTAGAAAGGCTCACACATTGGTGACAAAGGTATTTAGAGACTATTCATGATATCATATATAAGAGCAAATGCCTGGAGATAACTTGACCGTATTGAGAGAGCGATTGCCCATTATTTGGTATAGAAGCATTTCCTGGATAGATTCTGAAGCAAACAAAGATATTTGAAGGACATAATGTGGATTTTGATTTATTTCTACCTAAAAAGTACACAAACCTATTTACACACATTGAGTTTTTACCTGCCTATATTTTCTCTGCACAAATTTGCAATAATGATAAAATAGCCGTGGTGCCCCTAGGAAGGGCAGTTTGGGATCTGGAGGGAGAAGGAGATTATTTTCCATATCAAAGACTTTATAGGCTAATAATTCTCAATATTCAAAGAAATTTCCTGTGGTTAAAAAAAATGCACTGGTTATAAGAACAGACTTTGATATTAGATAGCTCTGTATTTGTATTTGGTTTTGTAACATATTTTGGTTTCACTCTCTAAGAACCATTTTCCTCTCTAAAATAAAGATTAAAATTGTGGCCATCTATAGAGCTATTGTAAGTATTAAATAAGATAAAGCATGTAAAGTAAATATGGCCTGACAAAGAGTAATCATCTAGTAAAAGCCATATATTATTTTTATTTTAATTGAAATAGTAGCTCAAGAAAATTGCTATACAGAGTTTTTGGCTCCAAATGACAGATATTGTCAAGATATTCTTACACTGGCTGTTGATCCAGATCGGAGCTTCCTCTATAAGGTGCCATGACAAGCAGATATGTGACAGTCATTGTTGTTTGTATTGTGAGTAATTTGTTTCTCATAGTACTTGATCAGAGTTTGAGGTTTGTTTCTTTTGTGTTAGAACTGAATCAGAGCTGTGCCTATGTAAAAAAAAAAAAAAAAGCCTATCACTTATTTGAATTATTAAATGAATTTTTGAATAAGAAAGGGGTGGGGTTACTTTCAGCCATAGTTCAGAGAATTAGTTGACAACTCTGGGTGTGCCAATGGGGGTGTGCCACGTATGAGAAAATTATGTCATCACAAGTTATAAGCCTATGCTACAGACTGGTTTAAGGTCGGTATAAACACAAAGTTCCAGGTGATCTAAGGACCTAGGAATCATTGTAGACTATTTTCAGAGTACACAAAACCTGAAGTTGATTCCATAACCCTAAAAGCCAGTAAAATTCTGGGCACGATCAGGAAAGAAAACAGAAAATGTAGTCTTACCCTCTATATTAACAATAGTAATTCTGCTTTTGAAATACCAAGTGCCTTTCTGCTTACTAAATCTCAAGAAAGACACATCCTTAGGACTGGTATTACTCAGCCAAAAGTTCTAAGTATTTTAATAGTTCTTGATATGTACACACTCATACACATATATACATATATCTGTTTAGGGGACGGCAGCTTATATTGTTATCAGCTTTGTATGAGTGATATCAATTATCTGCAGCATATAATGTCATTTATAAAATAAATTAATATGCTAGGCATAAAATTATATTTCGAGATTAAGGTCTTTTAATTATTACCAAATTTGGATGTTTTCCCACATGTGGGTATCCTATTTATATCTCTTTTTTCCTACATTATATATTTATGTTCCATTTATGATGATTTATTAGGTTCTAGATGTTTTTATTAAAAATTAAAATGATCCATTTTTGCTTGTATTTAAGTATTCTGGGGTCTTTTACACTGAATTATGAATTCTGGAAACTGGTTTGAGCCCTTTATCTGTCTGACTCAAGAAGTTGTGATTTTGAATTAGATCTATTATATTTGGTGGTCCTTGAGTGAAAAGGAAAGTAGATATTTCATAATTTCACTTACTAATGGAGATAGTTATAGAAATTTCTACCAGACTCTGCAATATAGTCAACTCTTACCATTATTATGACTATGATTGAGAAATTTTCTTTGCAGAGGATTTTATTAATAGTTTATTAGAGTTTAGAGAGAAGGGCTCTGTTTTTCTGTGCTCACATTCTCTGAAAATACGTTAGCTTTTGAGTGCAGGAATGGATTTTACCCGCTAAATATTTGATTTAGTTACTGATTTCTCAGCTCAGTTCTTCTGCTAACTTGGTGAACTTTTGATGAATTACTTAACCCTTTTGTTTCCTCAACGGCAAATGAAGCATTATCCTGAGATGTCTCTAAACTCCATGCTTGTTGTGCCAATTCATTCATTAATACTGTGCATTTCTTACCTCCAAATACAGCTTTGGAATTTCCAAATGAATTTAAGATTCTCATTCTCCATGGTCTACCCTGAGTTGGATTTTCTCCCTATCTCACTCCTTAATCCTTTTCCAAAGCAAGAGAAGCAGTACAAAAGTATCAAAAGTTTGAAACCCCAAATCCTGCTGTTTTGAATTATATTCACTTACTGAAATACAGACAAATATAAAGTAAAATATGTAAGAACATTGTTCGGTCTTGCAGTCTTTTTGAGTCATTCTGACTGTCCTGTCACTTATAAACAAGACAAATGTGCCTTAGGCTAGATAGTTATATTGCAAGCTCTATAATACAATAGTTACAGTAAAGAAATACATAATACAAGAGTTGCAAATACACATGGTTTTGAATCCTTGCCACTTTTCCATCTAGTTTAAAATTCGTCTGAGAAAGAATGTGATGAATTCATTTAACTTTCAGTTACATTTTAAGTATTTTGTACATACATGGACTCTGAATGAGTAACTCTGCTTACTACTCAGTGATTTAAGTGGAATGACCCTTGACAGTCTGTTTGTAATAACTTACACAGTCCACTCTAATTAAGTTTTTAATTAGGAACGATATCTCCACAGTTTAAAATTCTTGGAGGTAAAATTGCCCTTTTAAAACTGGTTAGTTTAGTGATTTTTCTCCCTTAATAAAAATGACAGTGTTTTGCATTTTAAAAACTTGGAAGTACTTTTAAAAAGGATTATGTAAGTAATTTAAGATTAGACATTTATTATAGAGAACGGTATGTTTTCTTTCTACCACTGCATACCGACCTTCTAGCTTATTAGAAACTGTGTAGCCAAAAAAAAGTTAAATAACAATAGGTCTGAAAGTAGAAGACAATGATTTTTATAAGAATGAGTGAAGTCAAACAAATGCTAAACCAATTTCATCAACATGAAAGTTTAGTTTTATAAGATAGCAAAAATGAAACTATCATAAAATTATAGGAAGCTTTAATAATTATGAAATACCTGGTTTAGTAAGCAGTGAACTCTTATCTTCCTTTTTAAATGGCTGTTTATCTTATACTTGAACTCTTCCCTCATTTTATCCTTTTGAATAACCCTGTACTAAAGTGAATCTCTGATTAATATTTAAATGTGCATGGAAAGAAATAGGTAACCTAATCAGAGAAAATAATTAACAAACCACCTCATTTTCCTATTCCTTGATTCCTACAAGGTAGTCTGAATCTTGATTACTAGAATATCATTCCCTTTGACCTTCTTTCAAAATTCAAAGCTTGGTAGATTTCATGATTGAACTGGCTCACTACTGCTTAATTATAGTTCCTAATATTTTCTGAATATGCTGTTTATGCACTGGCTTTTCGAAATTCTACTTTTCTTCTCTCATATAAAACCGAAAGGTAATCTGTAAGGATATTTTTCCCCTTTCAGTTCTTGTGACCTAGACAGAAACCACTGAAATAGCTTTCAAGGACAACAAAAAATCCTTTTATGCAATGATTAAAATGAAATGGATATTCCACATATAAGGTAGAATAATATTCATGTCTTGTTGGTTGAACATACAATTTTATTTGGGCCGAAAATTTCTGAAGGTATTTGAAAAGGTTATGTGTATAGAAACTTTTACATTGTATATGTGTATGTTATATATGTCTGAGTGTTTAAGAAACATATATTTTGTATATTTACATATGGATTATATATAGGAATTATAGATAATTATATGTTTTTAATATAACCTGTCTACCTCCTACTTTATTACAATCTCTATCTCTGAATCCCTGTCACTGGGGAATGACATTGCTAAGGGGAAGAACTGACTTTCAAATTTTAATTTACTTACATTGTAAAATTTGCTTTTTTTCCCAATCAAGCATATATGACTTTTATAATTAAAGGTTCGGGGGAGAGTTTCCACTGTGGCTCAACAGGTTAAGAACCCAACATGGCATCCCTGAGGATGCAGGTTCCATCCCTGGCCTCTCTCATTCAGTTAAGGATCCAGCATTGCTGTGAGCTGTGGTGTAGATCACAGATGCAGCTCAGATCCAGCATTGCTGTGGCTGTGGCGTAGGCCAGCGTCTGCAGTTCAGCTTTGACACCAGCTGGGGAACTTTCATATGCTGCAGGTACACCCTTAAAAAGGCAAAAAAGAAAACAAAAAGGCAAGGGAAACGGGGATGATAGGCGTTACTATTCTTTTTATAAGGAATGTATATATATCTACATATATGTGTGTATATATATGTGTGTGTAGGTCACAGACACAGCTCAAATCTGGCGTTGCTGTGGCTGTGGCACAGGCTGGTGGCTCCAGGTCTGATTCAACCCCTAGCCTGGGAACCTCGCTATGCTGTGGGTGCAGCCCTAAAAAAGCCCCCCCAAAAAAAGAAAAAAGAAAAAAACCGTTTTAACCTTTAACCTATTTATGTCCTATAGATGGTATATAGCTGTATTTTTTTTATTCAATCCGATAATCTCTGTATTTTAGACCATTTGTATTTAAGATAGTTATTGATATGACTGGATTAAGATCTACCATTGTGTTAGTTGTTTTCTATTATTTCCATTTATGTTTTGTTTCCCTTTTTGTCTTTTCCTGTCTTCTCTGTGCTAAACTGAACATCTTTTATGACTTTTTTTTTACTTCCTCTATTGAATTTTTTTATTCCTCCTTAGACATCAATGTGTCCATTTTTTGTTGTTGAATATAGTGAAGCGATGCAATAATTTAATCTCTCTGATCTCCTTTATTGTGAAATATGGTAATAGTGTCTACATTTTATAGTTGTTTGGATAGTTTAAGGAGTTAGTAAATTGTACAATAAAATAAATAGCAAATAGTGTATGTAAAGATATAGTATGTAAAGATATAGTAAATACATAATAATATTAGTATGTAGAGATGTAGTAAATATATAGTAAATATATAAATATATAGTAAATTTGTAAAGACATAGTAAATGTATAATAATATAATAATATTAGTGTAGCAATAGTATAATAAAGATTATAATAGTAGTATAACCAATAATACTAAATATCTACAATTGATGGATATAAATAAATAGTAATATAGGATAGTAAATAGGATAATAAATAGTTTAGCAGAATGACTACAAATGTATAAGGAGATCAATAATACTAGCTATATAAGAAATGGTTATATAGGAGTTCCCTTCGTGGCTCAATGGTTAATGAATCCGACTAAGAACCATTTGGTTGCGGGTTCGATCCCTGGCCTTGCTCAGTGGGTTAAGGATCCGGCGTTGCCGTGAGCTGTGGTGTAGGTTGCAGATGCGGCTCAGATCCCGCGCTGCTGTGGCTGTGGCGAAGGCCGGCAGCTACAGCTCCTGTTAGACCCCTAGCCTGGGAACCTCCATATGCCGCGGGTACGGCTCTACATAAAAGGCAAAAAGACAAAAAAAAAATACAAAAAAAAGAAATTGTTATATAAATTGTGTAAGACACTCCTTTTTCCACTATTACAACTTTAGGTCTCTCTATTTCTTTAAAGAACGTCACACAAATGTAATAGCCAAAGTTCGTAAGTCTTGGTAAATTTTTAAATGATGGCCATTTTCTTTTAGTGCTTTAAATTTCTGTGCCTCTTTCCTCTTTTACCATGTCTTTTTGCTTATTTTGTCTGCCAAATAAACTCTCTTATTTATTTTTCTTCCTAACATAATTTGCTTTCCTATAAAAGTAGTTGAGTTTTACAAATAACATCAATATTTTCAATAAACATTACATTTTAAAAATAATTTGATAGTATCTTAGGTAAGTTGTATAAATATTTTAAAATGGAGTAAAGTAATAACATATTAATGTTAAATGTGAAGAATGCCAAGTTTCTCTCATTTACATTTACTGCTATCCAAACCTTAAGGTATTATCTTAAGCAAGATGTAATATAAATAAAATATTTTAGACATGGACAATTTTTTAATGGGGAATTACAAGAATTAACAGTAGAACATACTCAAGTCCAAATAAAAAAATATTTGGTTTTGATCAGATCAAGTATTATAACTGCGGAAATAAATATTCCTGAAGTTTTCCCAGATAGAATCAAAAAGAAAATAGAAGAGCTTACAGCTTAAACTTTCTAGTTAAAAGACGGCCAGTGGGATACATTTTTTGAGAGGGATATAGGAAGATAAACATTTTATTGCCCTTTTTTTTTTTTTGGTCTTTTTGTCATTTTGCGCCGCACCTGCGGCAGTGGTACATGGAGGTCCCCAGGCTAGGAGTCTAATCAGAGCTACAGCTACAGCCAGCCTAAGCTACAGCCACAGCAAGACCAGATCCCAGCCGCATCTGCAACTTATCCTACAGCTCACAGCAACGTCGGATCCTTATCCACTGAGCGAAGCCAGGAATCAAACCCACAACCCCATGGTTCCTAGCTGGATTTGTTTCCGCTGCACCAGGACAGGAACTCCGGGAGATAAACATTTTAATGTGCAGCACCAGGGAGTTACAGTTGTGGCCCAGTGGAAGCGAATCCAACCAATATCCTCCGTGAGCGTGCGGGTTTGAGCCCTGGCCTTGCTCAGTGGGTCGGGATCGAATCCACGGCTCCGTGTTGCCGTGAGCTGTGGTGTAGGTCGAAGACAGCTCGTATCCCACTTTGCTGTGGCTGTGGCATAGGGCGGCAGCTGTGACTCTGATTCAACCCCTAGCCTGGCAACTTCCATAAGCTGCAGGTTCGGCCCTAAAAAGCAAAAATAAATAAATAAATAAAAATAAATAAAGTGCAGCACATGTAAATAACTTGCTTTTCCTAGATGCTAATTCAATTTATAGAATCAAAGCATTTGAACATTATATCTATCATTGTCATGGAGGTTCTCTAAAAAGCCTCTAAATATCTTACTGCAGTGACTCTGTATAAAAAATTTTGATCATTTATTTTAATTTCTTCTTTCCTCATTCATATACACAAAACATGCTGACCTCCCTGCTATATATATAATGAACTAATTGTTTCAAATTTTTGTCTCTAATAATTAACAGTAATTGAAGAAGTAGAGAGTGTTATTCTTCTTAGTTTGGGAATGTTGATTGTACCAGGAAGCTGGTGTACTGTAGTAAATAAACATGCAGATGTAACTAGTGAACTACTGAAAATGTTTTAGAGTAAGAGTTTCAGTGAGTTTTTAAAACTCTTTCTAAAGTCCTTAATACATGAGAGTATTAAATTTAGTGAAAAATTTACCAAGACATTTCACTAACACTTTTCATGTTGATTATAACTGATAATAACAAATAATAATACAAAATAACAAATAATTCTGTATATATTTTGGTTGCTACTTATATTATTGCAACGGAGTTTTACTGTATGTGGCAAAATGCATTCCAGAAAGGAAAAGATTAATAAAAAGTTGGGGATAAAAAGTTACATTTTGCAATGGAGTAATCACTGTAATAAAAATTTTCCATCGTGGCTCAGCAGGTTGACAACTCAGCATAGCATTCACGAGGATGCGGGTTTGATCCCTGGCTTCACAGTGTGGTTAAGGATCTGGTGTTGCACAAGCTGTGGTATAGGTAGCAGATACAGCTCGGATCCCATGTTTCTGTGCTTGTGGTGTAGGCCAGCAGCTGCAGCTCTAATCTGACCCCCTAGCCCGGGAACTGACAAACGCCTCAGGTGCAACCCTAAAAAAAAAGGAAAATTGGAATCATATTTCTAAAAAGTGATAGTAATTTAAAATGCATGAGTTTCTGAAGGCAAAGAATATAGCAGCAAGCTAAATAATGAACATTTATGAGATGGATGAGGAAGAGGGAAAAAAAAGGGGAGTTGCCAGACAGGTAAAAGATGGAATCAGTATAATATTTTATTTTATTTTATTTTTTGTTTTTTAAGGCCACACCAGTGGCATATGGAGGTTCCCAGGCTAGGGTTCCAGTTAGAGCTGTAGCCACACAGCCACAGCAATGTAAGATCCGAGCTGCATCTGCAACCTACACCACAGCTCACGGCAACGCCAGATCCTATACCCACTGAGCGAGGCCAGGGATTGAATCTGCGTATTCCTGGATTCTAGTCAGATTCATTTCTGCTGAGCCATGATGGGAACTCCTGAAGGTTTTTATTTTTTAATCAAAGCTTTGGAAATATGTTTTTTACTTTGAAGGCCCTGGAACTGAAAAGTTATTATTTAGTTTCCTGTAACAACAACAAAAAAAAAGACTGGTAAGCATTTGGAGATTGGTTCAACAAAAATGGACAAACTTAAAAAGAATGGGTTTGTTAACATATGTCAATTTTTTTCTTTACATTTAACTCAAATATTAAGCACTAAAATATATCCCATAGCTTTTTTTAAAGGTCAGTAGTGCTGTAACAAATTAACACAGAAATTTTAAAAATATGTGTATATTTGATAGACTATAAAGGACTAGGTAATTCTCAAAAAGTTTTTGTTTTCATCAAAATATAATTAACATGATACACAGCCAATGAATAATTTTCTTTTCATTGCATAACAAAACCTCAATAATTATGCGTGCACATATAAATAGTGGATCATCATCATTTGCAGATTCTGTGCTGTGAATTTGATTGTTTGCTAAAATTTATTTTTAACCCCCAAATCAATACTTAAAACACTTTTGCAGTGCTGAGCAGTTTAAAAAGTTTGAGTTGTTCAATGATGGTGTTCTCAGCTGAGCTTAAATAAAACAGCAGTGCCTTCTTGTTTCAACTCTGTTTTGTAAATGAGTGTTCTTTTCATAACATAATTAGGGCCATGTTTCCCTTATTTTTGTGCTTTTTGTTGGTGATTTTGCTGTTTAAAATGACCCCCAAGGAGTTCCCTTGTGTCCCAAAGGGTTAAGGATTCTGTGTTGTCACTGCAGCCACCTCGGGTCGCTGCTGTGGCATGGGTTCAGTACCTGGCCCGGGAACTTCTACATGCTGCAGGTACAGCCAGAATAAAATAAAACAAAATAAAAATAAAATGACTTCCAAGTGTCTACATGTTCCTAATGGCTGAAGGCTATGATATGCCTTACAGAGAAAATTTATGTTAAATAAGCTTCATTCAGGCATGAGTTATAACACTGTTTTCATTATGATATCATTATGGTAATGAATCAACAATATAGCCATTAAATAAGGGGTCTTTAAAAAAAATCCACATAAAACAAGGTTATGAATTGATTCACTGATGAAAATATTGTGACCAGAGGCTCATAGGAACCTAATGCTATATTTCTCTTAGGAGCAAATGTTCAGTACTTGCCAATTCAGTGTTTTCAGCAACTTCCCACAAAAATACCTAAGAATAAAAAACAACGTGAATTAAAATAGGCATTTAAGAATCAGAGAGTAAGGAAGGTTTGCACCTCTTTCTACTTATCTACAGACCAATAAGTTTACTGTTTCAAGGTCTAAATGTGTAAGACATTGAATTCCTCAGTTCAGCTTTGTAAATCCAGTGGAAACACAATTATCCACCTCTTTATAAAGATATAAATTATTCTTATTATTGTATTATAAGTTTCATGAGAGCAGGAAATTTCTCTGTTCATATAGAAATACTCAGTTACCGGAAACATGCTTGGCATACCAAATGTACTTCTCTCCTCAGTGTTAATGCTGTACTCTGCCAAAGTTATTTGCCTGTGTATTTTATTCACACATTCATTAAGTATTTGTGGAGTGCTTACCATGTGGCAGACACTATTCTCTGCCCTAAAGACATAATAATAGGTAGAGAAATACTCTTTGCCTTCATAGAACTTATAGCTTAATGCACTAGTTTCCAGACTTTACAGCATATTGGAATCCCCTAAAGATTTCTTTAAGCACTAACATCTGACTCCCACCCCCAGACATTCTGGTGTAATTGGCATCTGATATAACTTGGGCTTTGGGGGTCTCTAAAATTTCCTCAGATGATTCTGATGTTCAGCAGAACTTGTGAATCACTGAACTAATGTATGAGTGAGACATGAACAATCCAAATTACTTGCTTGAGAGTGATGAAAGCTTCTGATACTTTGATTTTGAAACCTGGCACTTTGCCAAAAGCCATGACCTTACCTGTGATGTTTGGGCCAAATTAAATTAATATCATTTTTTTTGTCTTATATTTCTATTCCAAAAGATATACTTTGTCGTGGTATTTTCAAAAAATCAACTAATATTGCATTTTTCAAAAAGAAATTTACATAAAAGTGGTGAAATATTTAACATTTCAGTTGAGTTGACCAAATACCTAACTATATTAAACAGAGGTGGAAATCTTAGTTTTATCTAAATCAGATATCATATTAATATGTTCTCCTAATCTACATAAAAAGCTTTAAGGAGGAATGCCTCATGGTTCTTGATGATAAGACTGATTGTATAACACCTTACATTTCTTAAATGAAGAAACAGTAATTATGATGTATCTATATGTGTATGTGTGCAGCATTGGGCTCCCAGATGCAAAATTTAAGGTCATTATAAGACATTCACTCAAAATGTTCATCTAACAGTGCACTCAATGTACTAGAATTGCTGCTATTTTTACAAAACATTATACCTTTCAGAACGTATTTGTAATAAGTACTGGCCTCAACTGATAACTTTCTTCTTTTCATTTTGCATAATGCAGCATCTTTGGTATCAGAGTGGCCCCACAGTCTTAAATATTCTAACTAACTCTGCTGAGTTTGCAGTGGCAGCAATGATAATACCCACTGTAAAAAGGAAATGCAGAAACAGTGATTGTCAAATCCCAACATGTTCCTTATATCCAGACTTTTTTTTTTATTTTCCTTGCCAGTATAATCTATACTCCAGTTAATAATTTAGTACTAATCAGCTCCTTATCTTCTGAAAAGGAGAGTCTGTTTTGAATCACGAGGCAGCTGACCTTGAAGGTGGGTTTAATATATGCAGATTTCTCATATCACCTCTAAGCTTATACTCAGAGTATTTTCTTGGTTACATTTAGGTTTCAGCTGTGCAATTTTCTTTTTGTCTATCCTAACAGTAACTGATTTAATTATGATATCGTTTTTCACTCTTCTTTAGTTAGGGTTTTACATTTATATACAACTAGCTTTAAGTAACAGCCTGCTGTTTTAATGAGCAAATAAAGAATAGCTGAGGTACCATATATATTATAAAAAACTTACATATTTCTAAATTAATTCAGTTATTTCATAAGGTGTTGTATGTCTCTATCCAATTTAACTAGCATTTTTTAGTAGTAATGTGAGTTGTTTGTGTTGATCAGATGAAAAATGGATCTAAAATAAGGATTTATTTATTAATTTTTATTTTATTTTATTTTTGTCTTTTTGCCTTATCTAGGGCCACACCTGTGGCATATGGAGGTTCCCAGGCTAGGGGTCTAACAGGAGCTGTAGCTGCCGGCCTTCGCCACAGCCACAGCAACGCGGGATCCGAGCCGCGTCTGCAACCTACACTACAGCTCACGGCAACGCCAGATCCTTAATCCACTGAGCAAGGCCAGGGATCGAACCCTCAACCTCATGGTTCCTAGTCGGATTCGTGAACCACTGAGCCACGACGGGAACTCCTAAAATAAGGATTTAAAGTTTTTTTCTTTGGGGTATAGTTATGAACTGAAAAACGATATGAATTTAACAATGAGCTATGGAATAATTATAACTTTTAAGGGAAATTGTAGACCTTTGTAAGCAAAATTTATGACAGTTCAGTTTAATTTAAAAATTTTTCCACCAGTTCTAACATAGGAGTGTTTTCAATAGTAATGATATATATTTTTAATGTTGGTAACGACTTTGGCTTAAATGCTCTAATGAGTTATAACAGTTTTGCTGATCATTGCATGATCAACATCTAGGTTGAAGAAGGAAAAAAAAAGGGACAGGGGAAAATTGTTTTTGTTTATCTAAAAATGATATATAATCTGGGCTTTAAGAAAGAATTTATGGGAGTTCTGGCTCAGCAGTAACAAACCTGAATAGTATCCATGAAGACTCAGGTTCGATTTCCGGCCTCACTCAGTGGGTTAAGGATCCGTCATTGCCATGAGCTAGGGTGTAGGTCGCAGACACGGCTTGGATCTGGCATTGGTAAGGCTGTGGTGTAGACTGGAAGCTGCAGCTCTGATTCGACCCCTAGCCTGGGAACTTGCATATGCCGCAGGTATGGCCCTAAAAGACAAAATAAAAGAAAGAGAATTTATGAAACACTTGGAAAAATATATAATCTTGTCATTAGATCTCATTTCAAACTTCTTTGCCTATTAGTAATACCAACTTGCTTTGAAGATTAAAGTGCCTTTTTTTTTTTTTTTCTTTAAATAGCCTCACCCACAACATATGGAAGCTCTTGGACTAGGGGCTGAATCCAAGCCACAGCTGCAACCTAAGCCACGGTTGTGGCAGCACCGTACCAGGCCCTGAATGGAACACGCACCTCCACAGCAACCTGAGCTGCTGCAATCGGATTCTTAAAGCACTGCATGCCGCAGTGGGAACTCCAATTCTTATTTTGTTCGTTTTAATTTTTAAATATGTTCGTTTTCCCTTATTGAAAGTAGAAAGGAAAAGAGACAAGATTTCTGTCTCAAAAAAGGAATGATGATTAGGTTAAGACAGTGCCAGCAAGGAAAATAATGATTTTTTAATTGACTCCTTTTGTTTTTGAGAAATGAGAGGTGACTTTGCTTTGAATTAATAACCCGTTTAATTGAGTAGAGTTCTCCTCTTAACGGTTTCCTTTTTACACTGAAAAATGCACTGGGTTGATTTGGATTGCCATTTGTTTAATTTTCAGTGGTCACATTTGTGTAATCATCATCCTTGAAAAAATGGAACATGGAAACAAAAGAAACTACTAATGTGATTGCATGACTGGTATAGTACTTTTAGTAAGGAAAAGTAATACATTTACAGAACAAGTACATTTAGAGAACAAATTTTACTGACTAAAACTTTAAACTGTTTTAATATTATTTCAAATTATTTTCATGAAAACTCTTTTATGACAATCACCTTGATTTTTATTAGCCTGTTTTATATTTTAAATCATGCTCCAGAGGAATGATTTAATCAAATATAAAGTATAGAATCACTTAACAGGCTTAATAGTCTTACAGATAAGATAGAAATATTTCTGCTATTATCTTAAATAGTCAATAGTGAATTGAGTTGTCTTCTTTAAACACAATGCTGTTTTCATCTCTTGTTATGTTGCTCTAAAGAATGTAAATATCATATTTCACATGCAAGTTAAGAAACCATTGCTTTAAAACATTTTTCAAGGACATTAGGTATGCTATTTAAAATCGACCTTTTATTTAGAAATAGTGTTGTCTTTTTCTCTGAGGTATTTGACCTGACCAGGACTACGAAGGTACATCTTAGCCTACAAACTATGAGATCACACTAAAGAACAATACCACTTTCCCCAGCTTACAGAACAGATACTGCAAAGTGACCTCTGTTGTATCTAGAGAGATTTTCAGTAAATCACCGTTTACCACATATATTTATATTTTTGGTTGTAGATTAAGTTGATATATCTCTACTTTAGAAAATATATGTTAGTCATGACAAATTATGGTCTTAGGAATTAGCATGAATAGTTGATGATTCTCCCAAGTAAATTTTTAGAAATAAATTTTAAAATTACTCATAAATTTATGTTGAATGTCGGGTTTACTAACATAAGTCCCATTTTGAGGACAATTGTTTCTATATCACCTAGGCGTAAAATTAATACATTTTTTTCTTATAATTACTTAAGCTTTTAATCTAATATAACCTTAGTGAATTTATCCAGGAGAAGTTTTTGATAAAGCAATTATGAAAAACTCCCTGGGCTTTTCATCTGTCCCATTCCTGAAAATAACTGAGTTTCAGTGTGAAAACATAAATAACACCATAACTGTTTTATACATCTATGTTTTATACAATTAAATTGTATACAATTTTATTTTGGTGAATTTTACCAAGTGACATGTTTCTAAAAATCAAAGTTATTGAATTGTGAAAATTCCACAGTCACTATTGCATGGTAAAACACTAAAATACTAAAGTGTATGATACTTGCCTTGATTATGGTACATAATAAAATAATCCAGACGTAACTATATCTAAAATTATTTCTCTTTTCTTTTTTCCCTATCTGTATTTATTTTCTTTCTCATCCTCCTCATTGTCCTCTCCTACTCCTCTTTAAGCAGATGAAAGTATTCTGAATCGAGCCTAAAAAATTTTAGAAGTAGTGAAGAGGGTTTGTCATATGGCAGGGTATAATTAATTTTTAAATACAAGTTATCTCATGTTAAAAATCAGTGCAAGAGAAAATCTAACTAATCTCAACTTAGCTCCCTGCATTCATTTAAGTTCTCAGCTTCCTTTGTGGAAGATACTGGTTAGTTTCTAGGTTAGGCTACCTTAAGTAGAGACTTTTTTTTTTTTAAACAGCATTGATTGTTTATTTTACTTTTTCCTGATTCCTAGTAAGGTTGTGTATTTTCCCATGAGGTAGTTCAGTTCATCATAAATCTTTTGACTTTATTGTGCTAAGAACATCTAACATGAGCGCAACCTTTTCAACACATTTTTAAGTGTGTGAGACGTCATTGTTGGCTGATACAGTATTGTATAGCAGATCTCTAAAAAGCATATTCATCTTGCTTCACTAAAATTTTGAATTGTTTAGTTAGTAACTCCTCATTTCTCCCTCCCCTGGCCCCTGGCAACCACCATTCTTCTCTTTGAGTCTCTTAGTGTGACTGCTTTAGATCTCTTATGTTAGTGGAATCATACAGTGTTTGTCTTTCTGGGATGGTCTTATTTTACTTACTGCAATGTTTTTAAGGTTCATCTATGTTGTAGTATGTACCAGTACTTCACTCTTTTTTAGGGCTGAATAGTTTTCCACTGTATACATATTTTTTAATCCCTTTCTCCACTTATGGGCATTTATATTGTTTCCACCTTGGTTATTGTGAATAGCACTGCATTGTCCTCTGACCATCCCATCAACTTTATATAGTTATCAAAGATCACTTGTATTTATTATCTAGTGTGTTAATGCCATTCATTCTTGTTATTTCACTGTATAATTTAGTTAAGTATTTCATAATCTAATGAAACATGAGTGTTAAAAGGAAGATCTTATAAAAATCAAGGGAAATTTTGGAAGTGAATAAAAGCTGTTGATTAAAATGTAAAAAATTCTAGAAGGCTTCTGTATTCATGGTGCTTTACAGATAACTTTGATTTATTCTTCACTTAAAGAAACACTAGAAATCAAAGGCAGTGTATAGGATCTATGGAAGAAAATAATAAAGAATTCCAAATAGGAATTCCCTCTATGGTGCAGTGGCTTAAGGATCCTGCTTCCTGCAGCTGTGGTATAAGTACCAGATGTGGCTCGGATTCTATCCCTGGCCTAGGAACTTCCATATGTTAGGGGTGTGGCTGGCAAGAGAAAAAAAAAAGAATTCCAAATGTAAATTAGTGCAGCCACTATGCAGAACAGTATGGAAATTCCCTAAGAGAAACTAAAAATGGAGTTAACGACATGATCCAGAAATACTACTCCTGGGCATATTATCAGAGAAAACTCGAATTCTAAAAGATACATGCATCTCAGTGTTCATAGCAACATTATTTACAGTAGCCAAAGCATGGAAGCAACTTAAGTGTCCATGGACAGATCAGTGGGTAAAGAAGAGTGAATATAGTATTCTATTATATTCATTCCATATTTTATATATATAAAATGGAATGAATATAATAGAATATTACTCTGCCATAAAAAGAATGAAACAATGCCATTTGCAGCAACGTGGATGGACCTAGAGATTATCATACTAAGTAAAGTAAGTCAGACAAATATTATAGGATATCACTTATATATGGAATCTAAAAAATAATACAAATGAACCTATTTACAAAACAGAAACAGAGACCTAGAAAGCAAATTTATGGTTACCAAGGGGGAAAGAAAAGAGGAGGATAAATTAGGAGTTTGAAATTAACATACACATTACTTTGTATAAAATGGGTAAATAACAAAGTCCTTCTGTATAACACAAGGAACCGTATTCAATATCTTGTAGTCACCTATAATGGAAAAGAATCTGAAAAAGAATACATGTATAATACATATATTAAAATATTCTTTTATTTATAAAGACCACTTATACTTCAATATAAAAAAAAAGAAAAACTCCAAGTAGTGGATTCTTACTCAAATAAAACATCTTGGTTATCCAACAAAACAGTAGCAGTTATACGTATTAAGTAGGGATACACTATTTTTATGATTTTCTGTTTCAATCATTGTATTTGCTTAACCAGTTCAGTAAATGACCAATTCTAGAATTTAATGTAAGCGGACTCCTGCTCTAATTTGTAATTTCTTTGAAGGGAAACAACAACAAAAAATACTTAGAAGATTTCCTCCACTATAGTGAGGCTGACTGGATTCTGTGGGAGTTTCTACCTCAGAATACCATCAGCAAGATAGATAGACTTCTTCCGCTTAAGGAGATATTCCTGCTATTTGGGGTCTGCCGTATCTTCTGGAAAGTCTCAAGTTTTTACTGGATAAAATGAAGAAAATAATTTGCAATAACGTGCCTGGGAAACAGGCTTCATCCTGAAAGCCAGCTCTGATTCATTGCTAGTGTCTACTGGAGGAGCTGTGCTGAGATGAATTTAAAGCCCCTGCTACTTTCAGGTGTATTTCCCTGATTCATGGTGATGTCACCCTTGGGCACAGAATGCAGTAAACCAACAAAACTGTCAGCATTGTTCTCCTGCACTGTAGCCACATTTCTCTTAGCGTTGTGCAGTCTTAGAAATGAATGGTTCTCTACCTTTTCCTTCTCTTCCTTTCCTTCTGTTGGCAAACTCCTGTTGGTGACAAACCTCAGCATTGGTTGATCACTACAAGAAAGACCGTGGGCTATGTACAATGCACTCTTTTGGTTCATGCAGGAAATACAACAGGTCTAGGCTACCTCCCCACAACAGGGAATCACTTCATGGAAATGAAAACCACAAGTTTTGCTTGCTGTATCCTTCGAAAATGGAATAACCACAGTTAACCTAAAGAAAACCAGCCCCTAAAATGTATCCCCCAAATATTAGCCTAATGATTAAGAGTGCTACAGACTATGAAGGCAAAGAGAACTAGTTCAATGATACCATTTGATGTAGTGACTCTGGCTGCCAAAATGACTCTCTGCTGTTTTCTTCACAATTCTTCACATGGCTTTGAGTTTAAGAGGCCAGTCTTCCCAGAAGAAAAATATAATAATTTCTAAGGCCACAAGGGTTTTGGTATTAAGTAATGGAATGGGGAGTTCCCGTAGTGGCTCAGCGGAAATGAATCCGACTAGGAACTATGAGGTTGCAGGTTCGATCCCTGGCTTAAGGATCCGGCGTTGCCGTGAGCTGTGGTGTAGGTTGCAGATGCGGCTCGGATCCCATGTTCCTGCGGCTGTGGCGTAGGCCGGCAGCTGTGGCTCCAATTAGACCCCTAGCCAGGGAACCTCCACATGCTGCAGGTGCAGCCCTAAAACGACAAAAGACAAAAAAAAAGAAAAAAAGAAGAAATGGAATGGGAACTATTACCTTGCAGTAATCTTTAACAAATGTGGAAAATGAATTTCTGACTTTATAATATAAATGTGGCTGAAATTCTTTCTTGGAAGATAAGATCAATAAACATATTCTCAGAAATAAAATATAATCTGAATCTTATCTCCTAAATGTTCCCCACACTCTAAATGCTCCTTGTCACACAGACACATAAAAGATATAATGTATACTATTGTATATGGAAGGGACAGTCACCAGGGACCTGCTGTGTAGCACAGTGAACTCTACCCCATATTCATGATAACCTATATGGGAAAGCAGTCTGAAAAGGATGGATATGTGTATATGTATAACTGAATCACTTTTTTGTACAGCAGAAATCATCACAATATCGTAAATCAACTATACTTCAGTAAAGCCTTAAAAAATGAAAAAAGAATAAAAGACAAAATGCTAATATTGAAAAAAGATATAGTAATGTTAGATATGAGAAGGCTGATGATGGGAATGTATAGATCCACACATGTTAGGGAAATTTTATTTCAGTTTAATGCCTAGGCTGTAATTGGCATCAGTAGTAAAAAGAAATGACACCTTATCATATAACAATTATTTATTGACTACCTACAGTGTATTAGCAACTATATTGGCTCTGCCCTTGGGATGTTTCTAAACATTCAGGGGACACCGACTCATAGGTTGATAGTTCCAGAGACTATGTTTTAGGCCATATTAAGGCTATGCCCGGCTGCTACTGGAATATATCCTGAAGCTCTGTCATTTCGAGTTACTAATTCTTTTTGTTTCCTCAGTATAAAGTTGTCTTTATTGTATGGGCAAGAAAACTTAAAATTATTAAGTGCTTATGTTAAGTATTAACTTATAGTCTTGACTATATTTATAACAGTAAATAAGTCCCACTGTTTAGAACACATGGCATGTGACTGCAGCCACTTAAATGGGATAAATCATGCTCTAATTACAGTTCCAAACCGGAGATGTGCTCTTTTCTATTTTTAATCCTTTTAATTACATCATTTATTGTCTACTGGAAATCAATTTAGGAAATCGTATTAGTCCACTAAGCACTTCAGATAAGGTGATTCCATGAAGCATTCCAGCATTATCACAGGGAATTGCTTTCGCATGCCATAAAAGAAAAAGAAGTACGCAGAATATGGCTTGCTGAAGGAGTTTACAGTTTTACAGCTCCTCCCACTGCAGCACATAAGTCACTCAGTTACAGTTAACTTTGGATTATCACTCACAGATTGAAAGCCAAACAGCCATCACACACTCTGGGCCCGTGGTGCCACTTGTATGTGTGTTTCCAAATCAATGATGAGGGTATCGGAACCGATACTGGACATGGAGATGGCAAATTACAGTGAAGTTTTGGACCCAACTTACACCACTTTGGAGTTTGAAACTATGCAGATTCTATATAATTCAAACGGTGAGTTCTCATCCGCTGGTAGATAAAAGTAAGTAAAATGAGAGAAGTAAAACTGAGCTTCCCAGGCGGTAGCTCCGTGTTTTATTGCTGGAGAATTCAGGGCTTGCTTTTTCAAGGCCACAAATGTGAGGCTTTTGTGCTTCGTCACAAAATTTAAATTAATAATACTGTGGCTATTTTATGTTTGAGATAGAAAAAGTTTAGTTATGCCTAATAAAGTAACCTCGGAATTCTGTCATGGGCCAGTTCCATAGAAAGAGTGGTTTCAGAAGTTATTTTATTTACTGTAAATCACAGTAATAAGTAATATTGGCAGGCTGACTGTAAAGTATATTTTCTATGCAACATTTAAAATGACATATGGAAAAGTTTCCTCAGCACACTGGGGAGTTTAACTGGTTACCTCCTCCTTTCTTTATTCCAGTTCTCAACGGCTGCTGCTGAGAAACTGTATTTAAAATTACTACCAAGTTTTTGCATTGAACACAAATATGAAAATAAATAAAGGTTTATATTGTAACCACACTTGACAAGCTAATGTTTAGCCTCACCAAGCTCTCGGCATTTATCTACTGTAACATTTTAACTTTCAATAAGGCATGACTTATTTAGGGCTCATGTCTTTATAGAATATAGTTTACTATTGACTTTGAATTTAGATTTTTTTCCAAGGAAAAAGCTTGTCCAAAATTAGTTACAGTTATTAAAACTCCTAAAACCTTCTAATTATATATATTTTGGACAGTGTCTGTCTGTGTTTGTATGTTCAGGACTGAGAATGTCTCGTAATCAGGATATCTTTTTTTGTACTGTAAAAAGATAAAAGTTTCTTTCTTTCATTTTTTAAAGGTTTATTGAAGTACAGTTGATTTATAAGGTTGTGATAATTTCTGCTATACAACAAAGTGATTCGATTATATGTATTATCAAGAAATCTTCCTGTTCTACTTTGCTGCACAACTTCGGTGATGACTACAACTATTATATTTACAGTAAACAATGATTATTAGTCAGAAGAGTTCTCAAAATGATCAGGTGAATCCTGAAATTTTAGCACAAAGGAGTTAAAATCAATTTGTAGTGCAACTATCAGGAAGTCACTATTTTGAATCCTTATGTTTAGACTTGACTAGAGGTATTTAACAGAGTATTTACCTTGGTAGACTCAGGGATTTTCTAAAGACAATAGATTACTAAATAGTAGGGACAGATTTACCGTAAATATTTACTAAAACAACTGATTTATGTGGCTATTCCGAAGTGTGGTCTAACTTATTTTCTTGTAATAATATGTAAGTTTCTTGTTAATAACATATAAACATGACATTAAATTAGAAGCAGGAGTTGAATATTTTTTGTGTTTCCATATAATCTTCCAGAACACAATCAATCCTTAATATTTCTAACTGCTATGTTTCTAATATCCATTTTGTTTTTGTTACCAAAATAAAAATTCCTAGCATTTAAATTCTGTAATCTATAATCACATGATTAGCTTTAAACACATTCTCATTGAAGATTTTTTAACTTTGTGAAATTACACATGACAATATTTGTCAACTCAGAAGTATTAGTGAGTAGAAAACATGTATTATCATAGAATGTAATTGGGATATGTCAGTCTTTGATTTTACCTTTTTAAAATTGGAAGTACAATAACAAATTGCTATATTATATCTTTTATGATCAAAGTCTTATATTGTTAATATCTTTTGAATACATAGAGATTTATAAAGATGCAGTAACAACATTAACCAATTTAAGAACTGTTTAAGTAAAAAACAACTATGTGGACGTTCTGAAGCCTCTTTCTTTAAAACAATTAGTGCCACTGTGTGTGAGGCGTGGTTCTAAAACCTGGAAGGCAGAAGGGTGACTAAGACAGATAAATCCTGACATCATGAAGTTTATATTCTATGGGGATGAGTGATAAACGAACAGGCAAAAGCATAATGTAATTTAGACAATGAAGTGGTTAGTGTAAAACATAAGGACGGTTTAGGTTCTCTTCGAAGGGCAGATGAAAGTTGACCCTTTTATAGGCGTGTTGAGAGAATGTTTCACAGAAAATGTGAGATTTGGGCAGAAAACAGCCATCTCAAAGAAATTCTTGAGGAAGAACTTTCCTTCCAGGCGGAAGAAACAGCAAGTGTAAAGTCTCTGGGATGGGGACAGACTTCAATGAAGGGGGAGAAAAAATGAAAAAAAGAGGCAACATTACTAGAGAGAAGTGAGCAGGATGAAAAGCGCCACCAGATAATGGGGTCAGAGAGTGAGAGGAGGGTCTTTTCACTCAGGGCTCTAAAGGCCAGGGGAAGATGTGTAGGCTCTATTCTGTAACTAAGGGTTGGATGCATACAGTTAATATGATGTGAATTTCTTATGACAAGAGCACACTGGGGGCTTTGAGGAATAAACAGTAGGAGAAAA
The DNA here is from genome assembly GCA_004024745.2 of Catagonus wagneri. Classification (NCBI taxonomy): domain Eukaryota; kingdom Metazoa; phylum Chordata; class Mammalia; order Artiodactyla; family Tayassuidae; genus Catagonus; species Catagonus wagneri. Next base: position 17,002,123 of record PVHT021183584.1, read on the forward strand.
GGGTGGGAGTAGAGAAATTAGATAGGAAGCTCCTTCTGTGATCCAGGGGAAAGATGGCTGATTCGATAAGGGTGGCCGTTGTAAAAGGGTGAAAAGTCGTGGACTCGACACGTGTTTTAAATAGTGACTTACTTTGGATATAAGCAATGAAGAAGAGGATTCAGTGAAGACCTCCAAATTATTGGCCATAGGTGTACATTGGCTGAGTAGAGACAACTGAAGGAAGAACAAGTTCTGGGAGAAAAAAAAAAAAAATCAAAGCATTCTATTTTTAATACATTAATATACAATTCTTATCAAATTTCAAATTGAAGTTGTTAAATACGTATTTGGGCATTTCAGACCGATACCCATGGGACACATCAGGACTGGAGATAAAATTGGGTTTTTTTTCAGCACACAGATGGTATTTAATGTCATGGGACTGGATGAGCCTCCTCTGGAAAGTGTGGAGGTGGGAAGGCGGTGTCCCAAGGTTCAATCCTCAGGAACGTGAGTGGGGAAATTGGAATGGAGACTGGCCGGAGCAGCCAGTGGTTGAACCGAGAGCACTGGTGTGGGGCTTCCAAGGAACCAGGGAACGGACTGTTTTGCCCCTATGAAGAATGAGTGGGACAATTCAAATACGATTTGAACTAACTTGCCCTCTACTCTTTCTCTTTTTTTAACAGATAGTTCTGTCCCAGAGACAACAAGTATGAATACTGCAGATAACGGTGTCAACTGTCTATGTGCTATATGTGGCGACAGAGCAACAGGAAAGCACTACGGGGCCTCAAGTTGTGATGGGTGCAAGGGCTTCTTCCGACGCAGCATACGCAAGAGTCACGTTTATTCCTGCAGGTATTTGCGGTGCTCCTTCCAGGAAGGTTACCTGCAGAGGTGTTTCCAAATGCCCTGCGGGAAGAAGGGAATAAAATCCAGAGCTTTCCTATTTCTGTAACTCTAAGAACAAAATTTACAAGCTACATGAAAAGGGAGGATGTGTGGGTGTGTATGCAGATGCATTCACACGGGTGGTTCATTTTTATGAAATGTCTTAACTTATAAAACGTATGTAAAAAACCCCATGTACTTACCATCCAATTTAGACCAATATAGTCGAAGCCTCCAGTGGACACTTTCTATCGCTTTCTCTTCCTCCCCTCTCTGCCAGGGGTAACTGCTACCTGAAATTTGGTGTTTGTCTCTTGCATTTACTGTTTTACCACCTCTTCTGTTCGTGTACCAATAGACACATTTAAACCTGTATTTAAAATATTTCACAGTGAGTGTATTTTTCTGCATATTGCTTATCTTTTTAGTGTCATCGCATCCTGAGTTTTAAAACAAGTTTCTGAAAGGGCGGAGGATTTTGGTAGCTTGTTGCAGTTGATGAAGAAAACGAAATTTTCAGTTGTATATTTTAAATGTTTCTCATGCCACAATTTCTGCTACTGAACTTAATGTTTGCTCTAAAATGTATTTAACTCTATTGTATGAATCACATGTTTCTAGAAGGCTTTTTTTATTTTTTGGCTTTTTAAGGCCGCACTCGTGGCATATGGAAATTCCCAGGCTAGGGGACGAATCAGAGCTGTAACTGCTGGCCTACAGCACAGCCACAGCAATACAGGATCCGAGCCACGTCTGCAGCCTAAACCACAGCTCGCAGCAGTGCCAGATCCTGAACCCACTGAGCAAGGCCTGGGACGGAACCCACGTCCTCATGTATACTACTTGGGTTTGTTATCTCTGAACCATGACGGGAACTCCCTAGCAGGCTTTTAAAAAAATAATATCTAGTCAACATCCTAACACAATTTAGGGTTAGATATTTCATCTTGAGTGCTCACAATGGCAGTTCTTGAATGCAGATTACATCCGTGTTAAATAGGGGCTATTAAAAACGACTGATTGTAATGGAGAAATACCCGTGTTTGCTCTGTCTCTGCAAGTCACGTGTTGGATTGTTAAAGCGTTGTAGGAACAAGTTGGATGTTTGGGAAGAAGTTAACTCTCTCACTGTATGAGGCCATTTGTCTTCTAGGGGTGTGGAAAAAGTTAATCTGTAACTCCCGTATATCTAACTAGGGTTCTCTAGTAATTTTTCTAGGGGAGCTTGAAGTAGGTTAAAAAAATGCAAGCCATCCACTTTAAAACCTTCTTGGTAAACAAACATAAGAGTGCAATCTTGCTTTTATATACAGCCCAATTCTAGAGGTATAAAGTAGATCGAGTGGATGGCCTTCAACAAAAGCGTTTTCTCTATGATCACATTAAGTATTGAGTGCTTCTAAAAGAATAATAACCAAAATAAATACACACCAACATGGAAACAGAATTTTTTACAATGTTTAAGTCATGTCTGTTGTAGGCGAAATACATATATATGAAAAAACGGCCCTCTAAGCAACTAAATCCAGCAACAACTTTTAAGAGTCAGAGAATGTCAGCACACAGGGTTTTCAAGATCTCCACCCTTCCTGAATGGGAAAAGTGGGAAAGGAATGTCCCCACTAGGACTTTGGGAACTTTATTTATGTATGTGTTTATTTATTTATTTTTGTCTCTTTAGGGCCACACCTACAGCATAGGGAAGTTCCCAGGCTGGGGGTCCAATCGAAGCTGTAGCTGCCAGCCTACACCACAGCCTCAGGTCATGGCCACACCAGATCCTTAACCCACTGAGCGAGGTCATATCCTCATGGATACTAGTTGGGTTTGTTGCTGCTGAGCCACAGTGGAATTCCCGGGACTTTTGGAAATTAAAAAAAAAAATTCCAACAACATGTATAACACACATGGCTTTACTCTTCCTGCCTTCCCATTATGAATACTCTGCCAATTAGCCTTCTTTACACTTTTTTTTTGTATTAAGCAAATGCTATGATTTTTCCATTTGGAAAATATGATATTGATATAAGTTTAGGGGCATCAAGGTTTTTTAAGCTCAGGTTTTGCTGGTCTCAAAAAAGTTTTTTAATTATACTCACGTAACAACCTGTGATGGCAAGTCCTCCCTGTTTTACAGTTATAAGTTAACCTCGAATGTTAAAATAACATAACATTCCTAAGTTCTATGGACAGTAAATGGTGAACCTGGAATCAAGCTCTGTTCTAATTCCAGAGACCGTACCTTTTTTTAAAATATACAGTTCAGTTTTTTTTCGTATATTCGATTGTGCAACCCTCCTTACAATCGGTTTAGAGTATTTCATCATCCTATCAGGAAAGCTTTTAGTACCCTTTCATATTCACTCCTCATCGCCTTCCCCCGCTAACCCCCTCCCCATCAATATGAGGCAAATAGTAATCTACTTTCTGTTTCTATAGATTTGCTTCTTTTGCACATTTTATGCAAATGAAATTATACAATACGTGACCTTTTGTATATAGCTTCTTTCACTTAGAATGGTGTTTTCAAGGTTCATCCGTGTCGTGGCATGCATCAACACTTCCTTGTTTATTGTATCCTATTTCCTTGGGCGGATACACCATTTTTGGTTTATCGGCTTATCAGGTGATGGGCATATGAGTTGGCCCCACTCTTTGGTTATTATGAATAATGCTGCTATGGGCATTTGTGTACAAGTGTTTGTGTGAACATATGTTTTCATTTCTCTCGGGTATATACTTAGGAGTGGAATTGCTGGGTCATCTGGTAAGTCTCATTTAACTTTTTGAAAAACCGCCAACCTTTTTTCCTAAGCAACTGCATAATTTTATATTACAACCAACAGTCTGTGAGAAGTCCACTTTTTCCACATCCTCATCAACATTTGCTATTGTCTGCTTTTTCTGATTATAGCCATTGTAGTGTGTATGAAGTGGTACCTAACGTGCAAAGACTGTACTCTTAATGCTACATTCAACTACCTCTTGATATGTAATTTAGAATTTAAACTCCAATTAATGTGAAGTAAAATTAATAGAAGAATATTTAAATAGGGAAAAGCATGAAAGTTCAGAGGAATGAAGTTCTGATAGATTCTCCATCACACTGAAATCATTTAGCAGTAAGCGTTAGAATTTGTTGTTCAAAGATTTTTAAACTAGGTTTGGCTTTCATGGCTCATGATAGAAATGATCGTGGATACTGACCAAGACTGAGATATTGTTTTGTTTTTATTATGAGAACTACACCAGAATTAATGCTTGTTTTCCATGTATATGCTGAGCATGAGATTAGAAAAATCATAGTTAATTGTTCTTATACATGCTTTCTATTGACCCAAATTGGACCATACTTTTTACAGTTTGTCTGTTCTGCTTTTTTTGATAAGTAATAATTTTCTGCAAACTAATGTATCTTTGTTTGATATTATAGGTTCAGTCGGCAATGTGTTGTTGACAAAGACAAAAGGAATCAATGTAGATACTGTCGATTAAGAAAGTGCTTTAGAGCAGGAATGAAAAAAGAAGGTAATTACATGAATGATAATTAACATTATTGGTGAAAAATGTTATACAGACGTTATTATTTCATCACAATAACCGTTACATGAATTATGATTTTCATCATTGAAGAATCTATCGTTCCTTGACTAAGAATTTACTCAGGGACACTGATACCCACTAGTAAGTGGTGGAACCAGTCTTTACCTTGTGACTGATTTGACACCATTCTGTACACTACTGTGTTATTCCTGGCAACAAAATTATTGTCTAAAAAATGTTCCACCTTCCTGTTCAAAAGATAAATGGCAAAATATACTAATAGGATGAAATTATAAATGTGTTTTAAATGTACTTTTTATTCTCAGTAAGAATTGAGTATCTTTATTCATTTCATAAGTATTAACTGAATATTGACTTTTCATGCATTCATTTATGTATTTAACAAATTTATTGAGCACTTCTGCTTTCCACACACTGTTCTGGGTGCTGAGGTTTCAGGAGTGAATGTAACAAACAAAATAATGCCCCCTCTCAGGGAGCTTCTATTCTATTCAGGTGGGACAGTAGACTGGATGCTTTATTTTAATGTGCACTAATTTCATTTAGAACATATCAAATATTCTTCTTTCATTATCCCACATTATAGCTATGGTTAATTTAGAAACACAAGTGTTCAGCACATTTAAGTGTTTGTCAGGGAATAGCCTCTATAAGATTCCATGCTTATCAGTTTTGCCACATGCCTGTGCCTATCACTATCACATACCAAGAGATATTTTTCAGGACTATTTCACATACTATTTAAAATAAGTCAGAGCAAATCATTATACTACAGATATGTAAAAAATAATCAAATATATCTTAAACATAGTTTTGTTTGTCACGCATTATTTCCAAGAGACAAAATTTCCATTAGTTTCATTCAGCTGCTAGTTTCAAAAAAGAAAGCAAAATAAAGTTTACAAAATTAAAGGAGAAACAATTTCTCATTTCAAAATGACTTATTTCTAGTGGCATATTCGGTAGTTATGGGATTAACAACATACTTTGTCAGTCATCTTTATCCATTTCTACTTGAACCTCTGTTTCACTCCTACAAAAGTACAAGCAGATCATAATTCTGTATTTCCTTTAAGAGTTTTACAATTTTTTAAATAAAATTATTTTCAAAAATAGTGACAATAGGGAGTTCCTGTTGTGCTCAGCAGGTTACGAACACGACTAGTATCCATGAGGATGCAGGTTCCATCCCTGACCTCACTCAGTGGGTTAAGGGTTTGGCATTGCTTTGGCTGTGGTGTAGGCCAGCAGCTGCAGCTCCAATTCTACCCCTAGTCTGGGAACTTCCATACGCTGCAGGTGCAACCCTAAGAAGGAAAAAAAAAAAGTAACAATATGCCTTCTATTGTTCATGGATCTATGCATTACTTTTTCCTAAATAGATGAGGAAATGTCTTTTAGCTCTCAAAATAGCTGTATTTCTCTTATTTACAGTAAAAGCATAATATTAAGGTTAGTTATATGGCAACACGTGAATATGGTTTTATGTCAAAATGGCAACAGCAAGATTGCAAATATCATTATATCTTTTAGCATTTCTCTAAAGATTGATCTTGTAAATGAAATTGATAAAGGCATAGCTCACATTTTAATTTTTTATCTCCATATATATTTATTTCCAAATAAATCTATTTAGGCTGAAAGTAGATGACAATTTATGTTTAAAAAGAGAGAGAAGGAGTAAGTTACCAGAAAATATGATTTAAAAACAAAATATTAATGATTCATTCAACTAAAGATTACTCTCAAAGGCAAGAAACTTAGTATTTTCTCTTTCAGCTTAATGGAGTTGATAGTTAATAGCAAGTTTTGGTTAAATAGTAGATTTTAGCTTAGAAATTGGTAAATTTCTTTAATAAAAGAATAACTACAGAAAGAAACTCTGATAGTTCTGTCTTTCTGGGTGAACTGAGTAAAGCATTAGCATTAATAATGTAGGGGCTACATTATTTGTTTCCATTCTTTTTGGTCAAGAGAAGATAATTTTGCCTTTTATATGTTGAAATCCAACTTTGACATCTGACATATTATTCTCTATATAACAAATATTCCAATTTATATCCCCCTTCCTTATATTTAAAAATTCAGTTTTTAATACAACATTGCGGGATACGCATTATTCTTTTTTCCTTTCTGAAACACGTAGATCCATCTCTTTCTTAGAAGACTTTCATATAATAGCATTTCTTCCTTGTTCCAAAATGCTGGTATTCAAATCTCAATCTTCTCCAGAGAGACCCCTAGAGGCTGCAACTTTTGCTTTATTGATATTTGCAAATTGTCCCGAGGACCTTGTTTCATAAGAGATCATGAGATCGCAGTCTGAAAATAATCCTAATTAAAATAAAGTCACTGTCTCTTTTTGCTAGTGTTTTAGAAGAAGAAGAAAAATGGGACTTTCAAAAAGTATGACTCACATTTTCTGACAAGTGAATCCACTCTTATCTTTGACCCGGTCAATCTTACAGGCAGTACTCTTCCTCTAGTTATCTTACGGTATTATTAACTCAGAGTGAATGGAAAACCATCCCAGCAAAGATACAGCATGGCTGAACTGGCTGATCCAACACTTTCTAACATGCGTGCCATCATAAAGTCCCCAAAGGCAATATTTTATGAGCTCCCGTGACAAGCCTGGCTCTTTCTACTTTAAAAGTGGTACAGAATGAAAAATACCTTCAGTCAGACTTTTCTTCCTGCCTCCTGCCACCCGTCCCAAAGTCTTTTAGAATTATCCCTTCTCTCTTTTCACCCTACTTTTTTTTTGGACGTCACACTGTGTATTCTGACATATATTGAAGAAAACCGACTAACAGATGCTGTGATCTTCTCCCCTAGCGGTGCAAAATGAGCGTGATAGAATAAGCACCAGAAGAAGCACGTTCGATGTCAGCAACATCCCCTCCATTAACACACTGGCACAGGCAGAGGTTCGGTCTCGCCAGGTATTGCTGCATTAGCATCCAGCCCTATGTAATGGAATCAACCGTTGATTTAGGCGTAATGTTAAAATAAGATAAGTTCATTCAGGTATGCTCATGGCTATAATCAGTTACATCCCTGCGAATTTAAGAGTTTTACTTTGAAAATGTTCCTTGGACCTTGGACTGACTTTTGACTTTCATGGGCAAGTTCCTGTCTTTTAAGTGGAAAAACGAAACACATTTCAAGCTAAGTTTTTTTAAAAAGAAAGTTGTTTACAAGGTCTATTTAAACATTTTAATGTGTAGGCCAATGTCCTGGGGCAGTATCTTGTTTTATTGATTGAATCTGGAATATTAGTACCACAGCTTTGGGGGTGTATGGTTGAGAAATCATCAGAGCTTCCTTCCTTGCCAGTGACTTCTAGACTCAAGAACGCACCTTGGCACCTGCTTCGGAAACGGATATTTTAAGGAGGAGCCAGAATTCATAAATCACAGGAGAAAGTTTATTATTTTACACTTCTACAGCAAGACTAGCAGTTCTAAAGTTTAAAAATGTAGGCAAACAGTCAAATAAATAAGAAATCACTTAAGAATCAAATAAAGAAAACTGTGGAAGAAAGTTTACTCTAGCATTGCCTCTATTTGAAATGTTATTGGTGTTTTTCTAATGTAAAGCAAATTCTGAAATAGCTAACTATTAATCAGGCCCCATAATGAGTCAGTGCGACAGCTTTCATTTTTGATAACACCAGGGTAATATGAGGAGGCTAACTACCATTATCATCATCATTACTTGAAGATTACTTGATGGTCCTATAAAGCATTTTGAGAATGGCCTAAAAGGAGCTGTGAGGAAATATACATATATATACACACTACACACACACACTCCAGAAAGACACGTACACACGCACACATGTTCAAAAATTAAATGTATAAGAACTTTTAGGAAGTGATTTTTTTTTCAGCAGAAAGGCATTTGAACACTACTGATATTTTAGGTAGTTCAAAATGATATATAATTTAAAAAACATCATTATTTGTTAGGCTTTTCAAGTTGCTAAGTCAAAGCTTGTTTTTTTAACTTTATTTGGATGGGCTTCTCTCGAAGGCAGCAACATAAAGTGTCTGGCTTCTCATCTAAATCTTTTTCCCTCAGTTTAGTAAACTTTACCCAATGGAAACTTTTCTTCATAAATTACGATGAATTAAAGATGGGCTTTCTTAATGGAAGTAACATTTTTAATTTTTTTTTTTTTTTTGTCTTTTTAGGACGGTACCCACGGCATATGGAGGTTCCCAGACTAGGGGTCGAATCGGAGCTATAGCCGCCGGCTTACACCACAGCCACAACAATGCCAGATTCGAGCCCCGACTATGACCTACACCACAGCTCACAGCAACGCCGGATCCTGAACCCACTGAACAAGGTCAGGGATCCAAGCTGCGTCCTCATGGATCCTAATCAGATTCTATTCCATTGAGCCATGACGGGAACTCCGGAAGTAACATTTTTAATTAAAAATAAGACCACACAGCATTATTTCATTTGGATACCCATAGCTCATTGTGTAGTCATTATGAATTATGGACCTCTCCAAAACTTGTATTTTACAGATTTGGCCAGTAAAATAAGATACCGTTCCCAGACCATGGTGCTATGTGGTGAATGTTCTCAGTTTAACTTGTACTGATAAGTGTTTTATTTCTCAATTTTAAAATGTTTAGTACATTTCAAGATCCCTTGACAATGATAAGCTCACTTCAATGATGTTTACTCATGGCAGTCATAGGAAAAAAAAAAAAAGAAATATTGGTCTTATGTTATTTTAAATGACAAATTAATGTATGTTCTTCTTAATGCTAGATCTCAGTCTCAAGCCCTGGTGCAAGCACTGACATAAATGTTAAGAAAATTGCCAGTATCGGTGATGTCTGTGAATCGATGAAACAGCAGCTCTTAGTCTTGGTGGAATGGGCTAAATATATCCCTGCCTTCTGTGAGTTACCACTGGACGATCAGGTATAACTTAAAGAAATTCTAAATGCTTTAAAAAATTCTTTTGAACTTGGCTAAGTTTTTTGTTGTTGTTGTTCTTTTAATTATATTTGTGTCGATTTACTATCTTTGACAAAGGTTAAATTTATCTTCTGAGAAAAAAATTGGTTTTCTTGTTCATTCACCTTGATCTGTTAAGAGGCAGCCTGTTGAACTTCTGTTTTAGGGGTTGTACATATGTATTGACTGGATGAGAGTTGATCAAGTCCATGTTCTTTCCTCCTGAGGTTTAAAGAGCTTAAGTAAAGGAGAAAGACAGAAGGCAGGTAACTGCCTTTGTGAGACAAAGTATGGGGACAGTAAAAGTCTGGGAGGCAAATGGGACACCACTGTCTCCTGGTGTTTACAGAAGATGTGTATAAAATTATTCAGAGGCCACTTCTAGAAATCATGACGGTTGTGTGGGTGTCTTTGTAGGCACTTCTATGTGATTAACATACAATTTTGCCTTTCATGTTGTCGGCTTTATCATGCCTTCATTGTATAAAAATTATAAATCTGGTAAGAAAAAAAAGGTCTGTAGAGTTGTGCTCTGAAATCTACAGAAAACAGAATTCAGACAGAGTGATCTGTTCCTAATGTCTACATTTTCATATTGTGTCATGTGTATATTAAGATATTTTTAGTGAATAGTTAAGAAGTTTAATTTTCTATCTATAAAGATTAGATGCTTTTTTTTCAGATTCCTTTTCAATTCCTCTAAGCAGTATGTAATATTTTGTAGATGTAAGTAATTTGAAGATTTCCAGATTGAATGAAGTATGATATCTAATATAACCAGTGTCTATTTTTTACACCCTCTGACAAGTGCTCCTTATCGCCGATGCGCTAAAACAAATAAACAATCAAAGGGAAAGGTGCAAGACTGTTTAAAAACCAAAGAAAGGCAAACTATTGACACAACCAAAAATAAAAGTAATCACAGCAGGTTAGCAGTTATATTTCTAGGAGAGTGTTTCACCTAGTGACAAAAAGAAAATACTATGAAATCTGAAATCATTCTTAATATGTTCTGTAACTCCCTTCCTGGTATGAGTCATGGTTATGGACATATCGTAAAGATAGCTTGGCTCAGAAGGTTATTTCAGAGTGAATTATGCTAAATTGCTAAAACTTACTTGTCTCACCCCAAGCCATATAAGTAAGGTTATGTTATTTATCAGTTTTATATTTTTATTATCACTCTTCTTTTAAAGTTGCTGACATATATGAAGACTATGATTTAAAAATTGGAAATTGAAATCCAGTAACTTGTCAATAATAGTTTTTATTTACCAACTGACACTTTAATATTAGTAGTATAACATTAATAGCCATGGGTTGGTGCATGTCCATTGGTAAATGTTCAGTGGGTAAGACACTAGGTAATTAGTTTTTGGTTGTGTTGTATGTTACATTATTTTCTTTAAAGCTCTCAGGAGCTCAGTGGAATGAGTTTTATAATCTCCACCTTAATAGTTTTAAAAACTGAGCCATAGATCAGTTAAGTTCACTCAGCAAATTCATGAAACAAGTATTTATTAGTACTACTGTTCAGTTTTAGGAACTGTGAGTATTGGCAGTAAAAATACAGATTACATCACTATTCTCATAAAATTCTCATTCTATTTGGGAGAGACAGACAATAAAAATATACACATCATGAGCAAAGTTAATTCTAGGTGGGGATAAGTTCTATAAAATGAAATGGGATGAGTTGTTGGGGAATGACTGGAGGTGGAGTGGTAACATACTTTAAATTGGGGATTAGAGTTTTCCTGAGACCTGGTGGCATGGGGCCAAGCATGTCAGGATCTAGAGGAGAAATCATTCTGGATCCAGGAGCAGCAAGTTCAAAGGCTCTGAGGCAGGCAGGCATAAAGTGCCTGGAGAAGAGTGAGCAAAGGATGTTGCAAGATGGAGCAGAGACACGGGCGGGTGGTGGGGGTGTGTGTGTGCAAAGCATTGAGCCATCACCTCATGTGAAGCCAGTGTTAAGATGTTTGGATTTTATTCTAAAGAGAGTAAGAAACCAGTGAAGAGTTTTCAGCAGGGGAGTGATACTAAGTGATTATCATTATGCAGATATCATCTTAGAAGCTCTCTGTCAAGACAGAGGATGGAGGAACCAGAAAGGAAGCAGTATTGTGGTGGGCCAGGTGTAGCTCTTTGGAGTGTATTGCGGTGGGTCAGGTGAGGAATGAACAAGGCTTGGATAAGGGAGGTAGCAGTGGAGAAGCAGCACTAAGATTTGCCGCACGATTAGACTCGGATTCAAATGGACTCTTGGTTTTGACATGAAAAAGCATTTTGGATGATGGTGCCATTCAATAAGATGTTGAAGACGTTGGAGAGGCATTACTCTGATGTGTTAAATTTGAAATGCTTCCTATTCCTCTAACTGATGGTGTTCAGAAGGCAGTTGGGTTCACTTGAGAACTTAGTGTAGAATTAAAGTTTCAATCCAGAAAACCCAGAATTCCTAAGCCTCGTTTCACTACATCACCAGGCTCGGTTTTGCTTTTGTTTCTCAGTTTATTAAGTGGAAGAGATCTCGTTTTACATATATTTTCTCATTTAGTTCTCACAACACTTTGAGATTTTTGTGACTGTCTCCATTTGATAGATGACAACAAATGAGCCCCAGACATACTGGTTAACTCACACAAGGTTAAATGGGTTTAAGCGACCAAGCCAGAATGTGAAACTCTGATTTGCTTGACTCTGTTCCAAACATCATTCAACTCCCCCAAACACTAAACTGCTCTGGTCTTTGTTTTTCCTTTCCTTTTTTTTTTTTTTTTTTTTGCTGCCATTATATTGACTTGTTAGTTTTAGAAATTTCGAAAAGTAAAATTCTGTTGACATGCTAAAATAGAAAAATAGAAAGCTTAATGATGACAAGAATCTATGGCTACTACAGTTTGTTGAAAAAAAAAAAAGTCTCCAGCTTAAAGAATACTAAGTTAATCAGACTCATATTATACCATCATTACGTTTTATAATTAATTGTTAATCTTGGAATTTTTCGTTAAGGTGGCACTGTTGAGAGCTCACGCAGGGGAACATTTACTGCTCGGAGCTACGAAGAGATCTATGGTATATAAAGACATTTTGCTTTTGGGTAAGTCTTTCTCTAATTGGAGAACAATTAGGCGTGCTTCCTCCTTCCACGGGGTCTGTTCTGTATTCTGAATGTACAGGCATTCGCTGACACTGTCAAATGGTGCTGTCTCCTCACAAACTGGACTAATCGGTCAGGTGCTCACTCAGGCCCTGTTTTTCCTTGTCTTTATCACAGGCAGGTTCAGAGTGCATTGAGGTATTCAGGGTGCATTAAGATTTAAAAATAAAAGAGAGGAGTTCCCATCGTGGTTCAGCAGACACGAATCCAGTCAGTATCCACCAGGATGCCGGTTCAATCCCTGGCTTCGCTCAGTGGGTTAAGGATGTGGCAGTGAGTGCCATGAGCTGTTGTGTAGGTCGCAGACATGGCTCGGATCTGGCATCACTGTGGCTGTGGTATAGGCCGCTACAGCTCCAACTGGTCCCTTAGCCCGGGAATTTCCGTATGCCACGGGCGCGGCCCTAAAAAGCAAAAATAAATAAATAAAAATAAAAGAGAGATGTTTCTCAAGAAACATAGTGTTGAGGTATGTTTACATTGTATCAGGACAAAGAATTAGGGATTTGTGTCACCGTCTTATGAAGCCCCAGGATTGTTTCCGACCCCTTCAGTACCTACCTAATTATTATGGTGTATGTTATTTTTTTCTTTTCTTTTCTTTTCTTTTTGTCTTTTTGCCTTTATCTAGAGCCGCACGCGTGGCATATGGAGGGTCCCAGGCTAGGGGTCTAACAGGAGCTGTAGCCACCAGCCTTCGCCATGCACACAGCAGCGCGGGATCTGAGCTGTGTCTGCAACCTACACCACAGCTCACGGCAACGCCGGATCCTTAAACCACTGAGCGAGGCCAGGGATCAAACCCACAACCTCATGGTTCCTAGTCGGATTTGTTAACCACTGAGCCACGAAGGGAACTCCCTATTTTTTTTTTCTTTTTTTAAAGTCTTATTGAAGTACAGTTGATTTGCAGGGTTGTGATCATTTCTGCTGCACCACAAAGGGATTCAGTTATACATGTACACACACCCGTTCTCCATCAGATTCTTTTCCCCACGTAGATTATCACAGACTATTGGGTAGAGGCCAATAGTCTTTTAAGGAACATGTTTATCTTCTGTGATCTCATGAGCCTTGATATGCTGCAAAATCCCAGATTTAAAAACAATTTTGGTCACAGGGTCTGGAAAAATCCTGATAGTTAAATAACAGTGCTGAAACAGGCAAACGTGGATGGCAGGTGGAATGGAGAGGGCAGGTGGAATAAGACGCTGAGGAAAAAAAGCTTGTGTCTCCGTTAAGAAAGTGCTCTGATCCTCCGTCTTGCTTAACTTATAAAATTAGATTTGCTATTGAAAGAACCGATCCCTCTCCTGCTTGTTGGCTCTACCTCCCTCCGGCTATATGAAATGATGACGAAATAGTCTGCTCTATTTTTGTGATAGGTATGTTGTCCCAAATATAAATAAAGTGAACATAGTATCACAATCAGCTAGTATTTATTGAGAACTTACTATCAAAGATTTATTGCTCTAAGTTCTTTACATAAACGTGTACACGGTCTCGTTTCATCCTCACAGTAATCCCAGGTCATAGGTACTATTATTTTTCAGCCTTTTTCATGGGTGGAGAAATGAAGGCAGAGAAAGTTTCCTTAAGATCCCAAAGCAAGTAAGAGATAGTGTCAGGATCCTAAACCATCTGATGAGGCTGTCTTAAAATTCTCTTAAATGCTTTCTGACAGTTTTAGGCCCCCTACAATATTGTTCTCTGCATACATTTGCGTACAATATACATAGAACACAAGACAATTTTATGACACAATTCTAAATTGTTTTGCCCTAAATCATGAGGCAATTTAACTCTTCATGAGAAAAGCAGGGCTACATTTTTTTAAAAAACATTTTTGCACACATTGTTGTATTGAAGATCGTCTTTGTCCACAGTGAAAGAATTCAAAATATCCCGCTTTTTATAAAACCAAACATAAAAATTTAGCTGTTGTTTCAGAGGCTAAAATTAGCTTCCAATTTTCTAGTATTTTAGAAGCTATAATATCATCATATTACGGCCAAAGACTTTCTAAGGTAGAACCTCTTTACGAATAAGGTGGTCCAGCCCTATAAAGTGATTGTCCCAGCTCTATTTAGAGAAACCCAGGAGGAGAGAATTTACTGTATGATAGATAAGGCAACTCATGAGAGTATACATGCTAATTTTAAAAAAGCAGTCTCACCGACTTAAGCTTGTTGAAATTATGTCTCAGTCGTTGATACACCTACATACACCTAGACCCCTAAAGGAATGCTGCTTCCAATTCACTGTCAGCAAGAGAGATTCTTTAGGTTTTGCAATTATGCTCATTAATGAGTAAGGCACTAATAGATAACTGACATAGTGGAAAGCTAATCGTTATATCTTGTTTCTCCCTTGTCAATAATTAGCTCGTTATTAGTCTGTACTTTAGTATTATCACCAGTGACTGAGGCTGTTAAAATGCATGTGATCATATTATCAATGTTATTGATTCCGTCAGTGTTCTTAAGTTTTTCTAACAGAACTAACAATACTATTGAGGGAGGAAGTGCCATTCCTGTTTCTTCAAGGGAAGAGCATTTAAAAACACTGATGTATAAACATTTAAACAAAATCTGATAATTCTCGTGTATGTGGGGGTGATTATTTTTAATTTATATTTGTTTATTGTTTTACCTAGGAAACAATTACGTTATTCACCGCAACAGCTGTGAAGTTGAAATCAGCCGTGTGGCCAATCGGGTTCTAGACGAGCTGGTCCGACCGTTTCAGGAAATTCAGATTGATGATAACGAATACGCTTGTTTGAAAGCAATTGTATTTTTTGATCCAGGTTTGTTTCCAAAGTTCCATTAAAAATAACTGTACGGATACCATATGGTATCACTAATAACTGGAATCTAATATACTGCACAAATGAACCTTTATGCAGAAAAGAAAATCAAGGACTTGGAGAACAGACTTGCGGTTGCCAAAAGGGTGGGGGAGGGTGTAGGATGGCAGGGGGGTCTGGGGCTAATAGTTGTAGACTGTTGCCTCTGGGCTGGAAAAGCAAGGAGATCCTACTGTATAGCACTGGGAACTAGGTCTAACCACTTGTGATGAATCCATATATGTGTGTGTAACCGGGTCATCACGCTGTACAGCTGGCTATAATGTAAAAATAAATAAATAAATAAATAAATAAATAAATAACTGTAGTGGAAATTAAACTACTTTTTGAATATGAAAATATTTACTCTCTGAATTCCTTGGTGGCTCAGCAGGTAAAGGATCTGGCGTTGTCACTGCTGTGGCTCAGGTTTGATCTGTGGCCCCGGAACTCCTGTACACTGGGGTCATGTACCAAAAAAAAAAAAAAAATGTACACCCTCTAGTAAGATTAAGTTTTTAGATTGCCCTCTTTATTTTTTTATTAGACGCGAAAGGGCTAAGTGATCCAGTGAAGATTAAGAACATGCGGTTCCAAGTGCAGCTGAGTTTGGAAGACTACATTAACGACCGGCAGTACGATTCCCGGGGCAGGTTCGGAGAGCTGCTTCTGCTCCTGCCCACGCTGCAGAGCGTCACTTGGCAAATGATTGAGCAAATCCAGTTCGTGAAACTTTTTGGGATGGTTAAAATTGACAGCCTACTTCAGGAAATGTTACTGGGTGGTGAGTATGCTTAAAATATTCTGTCTTTTTTATTAACTTCACACTGTGTATTCTAGAACCAATTTGACTTGTTTACTGTTTGTCCATGATGTTCATGTACTCATTTTTTTTTTTACATTTAGGAAGTTTACAAAACCCATTGGGTGAGGCCAAAAAATACTTGAACATATCCAAACCTCTATTCTTACTTGCCTCCACCATCTTTATTCCACCCTGCCCTGCTTTATCTCAATTTCTAGGTCTTTCCATATACGATAAATAGAAACATATTTCCTATTTCAGTACTTCTTGGAGTATATTATATTTTCTATGCCTCGCCTCCTCTAAAAGCTCAAAAGTACAGATAGGAATTGTAACATAACCAAAAAATGCATATAGTAAATACCTTAAAAATATAAATTCTGCTCCTGAAATAATTAATTTACACAACACAATGAGAAGGGAAAAATGAGATTTCATTGCTACAGTAGATGTCAGGCATAATTTAGGAAATCATTTATTTTGTGTTCTGATCTAGATTAAATTTCCTTTGTAAAATCACTTTAGTTTAGTTTAGTTTTATTTTCTAGTGCTTAATGTGTTTCTAATGCTATCTTTCTGAAATAAATGTTGTTTGTTTATGCTATTAGGGTGATCCCAAATACTATAAACTTGAGGTAAGTGATTCTTGGAATTGCCTTAACAACAGGCAGCAAACCTAATGATTCC
Source organism: Catagonus wagneri (assembly GCA_004024745.2). Lineage (NCBI taxonomy): Eukaryota > Metazoa > Chordata > Mammalia > Artiodactyla > Tayassuidae > Catagonus > Catagonus wagneri. The sequence goes on from PVHT021183584.1 coordinate 17,019,052, forward strand.
AGGAAACCACACAGAAGGTCCATTATTAATATACAACGTAATATGATACAACATTAATCTAGCCAGTGTACGTTGAAAGCTGACATTGTCTTTAATATCGCAGTGACTCTATTAGTTTATTTTTGAATTCCCAAAAAGCACTTTACAAAAATAGCAATATTCAAGCTGTCAATCAAAACATTTGTTCCAAGGTAAACTTGCTATTCCTGATTAAATATCACTAATGCAAGCATCTCTTTATCTTCCTTAGGTGCTTCCAGTGATACGAACCATCTCCATCATCCAATGCACCCACATTTATCTCAAGATCCATTAACGGGACAAACCATACTTTTGGGTCCCATGTCAACCCTAGTTCATACAGACCAGATCTGTAAGTATCTGAGCTACTTTTGAATCATAATATCTCTTAAACTTAATTACCTGAGAAAAGGTGGAGTTTGAGGAAAAAATCTAGTATTACCCGAAAATTGTAAAAATTGGGTGTAATTTCTTCTCCAGGACTGAACTGTGGGAGACTGTGATACTTAGCAAATCACTTATTCTCCTTAGGTCTGAGTTTGTTCCCTAAAAGGGAGACACGAGTACCTAAATCCTTCTACTTCATAGGCTTAGAAGCACAGAAGAACATACAGGCAGTCCTAGCTTTGGGTGACCATAAAAATGACTAAGCTGGACCCATGCAAAGGAATCACGGCAACGTGGGATCCTTAACCCACCGAGCAAGGCCAGGGATCGAACCCACATCCTCATGGATGCTAGTCGGCAACATGGGATCCTTAACCCACCGAGCAACATGGGATCCTTAACCCACCGAGCAAGGCCAGGGATCGAACCCGCGTCCTCATGGATGCTAGTCGGCAACATGGGATCCTTAACCCACCGAGCAACATGGGATCCTTAACCCACCGAGCCACCATGGGAACTCCCCATGCAAAGGAATCTTAGGGATCAATGGGAAAATTATGATTGCTTGTGACTTTAAATATACTAAGAATTCTTTTAATTATAGGTTATAAATATATTGGGAAGCTTAAAATAGCAATTCTAATATTTAGTACACTGTAATTTAAAATACTAGAAACTTGGAGAATTAATATGTGGTCTTCGTAAAACAGATCTGAAGAGTAGTTTCAACAGTGCTTGCCACCTTCTCCAATAACTTATACGAGGAAGTGAGCATCTCTGGTGAATTTTACTCTTTTGGAAGTTTGGGTTAACTTCCAACATTTTATCCTTTGCATTTTCAATATCCTGAAATGTCTCAGAGAATCCATTTGATGTGACGTTTTCTGCCAGTTTCACTTCCTCCGGGATCTCTTAATCCTTTTCAGCGCAACTGTTTTCCTCATTTAGAGTGACAAGTTTTCCTTCACTACGTTCTTGGATAACATTTTAAAAGATTCAAACGTGGTGTCAGCGTTTCCCTAGTCAGCAGTTACATTTCTTCTGTAACTTCATTTATGTTCAACATGAATTTCACTTCAAGCATTATCACTTTTTGTTTCTCTACTGCACATTTGTTCCTTTTGGTCAGTTCTCTTTCAATTGTCCATTTTGCAAAATGTCATGTGAATTTATCATTGGGAGAGAGATAAGAAGGCAGCACAGCTGCACACCTTGTTGTCAGTGTGTGAACTGAGTGAAATATGTTCATTGACCAATCATGGACAGACTGAACGATGTGATGCGATTGGTCGCTGATCAAAACGCACCTCTATTATTTCAATAATTATTTGTAGACTGAGGAGTTAGCAGTGAGCTAACACTAACACTAACTAGTTAGTTTGTGTTTATGTACCGCTCACACTTAATTTGAGTTACAGAAATTTGAACCATATTTTCCAAAGACTGGTGCCATTTAACTACGCTATAATAACTGGAAATTCATGAATATTAGAATTGTGGAAAGAGAAGACTACTTCAGCTTCCTTTAGTTCTTTGGAATAATTATGTAAATACTAGGGGTCATTAGTAGCTAATTAATATGATATTATTACAGATTTAACACAAATTTTATTGTTATAAATCACCTTGGAGATTAAAAAAAATCTCTCCTTGACAAACTGTCTAGAATTTATTGTTTCTGAATTTATACTAATTAATCTCAGATTCACCTTTGATTCATTGCCTGTAAACACTAAACCAGCAGCCTCACCGAAATGTCTTGAGTTATCGTGATGTAATTACTATGCTTATCTGTATTGCCTACTAATTACAATACCCCTTAATAACTAGTTACAGTTTTCTTTTACTCAAATGTTCAGTACAATGTGATAACAATTTAGTGACTTCAATCTGACTGCTACCTAGTGGTAGGGAAAGTAGAAGCCACAGAAATGGATGTTCTCAGTGCTATCGGGTAGATATATATAATGGTAGATCTATGTGTAAATTGTGTCTGAACACAAAGTCCATTGAGTAAATGACAGAGGCAGAAACGAAATTGTTAGAAAAATATACTAATGATGTACAGTATAGCACACTTATTCTGTGGACCCTAGTGTACTTGAAAGACATTAATTTAGGACTATTCTTTTTTTTTTTTCTTGGAGTATAGATGATTTACAATGTTATATTAATTTCAAGTGTACAACATAGTGATTCAATATTTTTATAGATTATGTTCCATTTATTGGCTATATTCCCTGTGTTGTGCATTACATCTTGGTATCTTATTTATTTTTTAATCTAGTCATTTGTACTTCTCAATCCCTTTCTCCTATCTACCGCCCTCCCCCACTTTGAACTGGTAGCCTCTTGTTTGTTCTCTGTATCTATAAGTCTACTTCTTCGTTATTTTCAGTCATTTGTTTTATTGTTTAGACTCCACATGTAAATGAAAATATACAGTACTTGTCTTTCTCTGTTTCAGTTATTTCACTAAGTATAATATCCTACAGGTCCATGCATGTTGCAAATGACAAAACTACATTTTTTAACAGTTGAGTTACATCACATACACACACACACACACACACACACACACACACACACACACGCCACATCTTCTTTATTTATTAATCTGCTAATGGACATTTAGGTTGCTTCCCTATTTTAGCAATTGTAAATACTGCTGCTGGAAACATTGAGGGGCATATATCTTTTCAAATTACTGTTTTTGTTTTCTTCAGACATATACCTAGGAGTAGAACTGCTGGATCATATGGTAGTTCTAGTTTTAAATTTTTGAGGGACATTCATACCGGGACCATTTTTACAAAGAAAATGTTACCATTTTCATGTAATTAATAGTTAAGAGCAGAGTGAGGCAAGCCCAAAAGCAGACCAAAAAGTCTTGTCTCTTAGAGATCAGTTATTTATAAACTTGGAAAATAAAACACATTAACAACACATTAAACATTATAGACATCAACTGGCAAGAAAGCTTAAATTTTGCTGGTGGTTGAATCCTTTACTTTTTAAATGCTAGTTTTCTAGTATTTTAAAAGCCTGTGTACTGACCCTAATCATTTTAGAATCACATCATCACAGTTCTCATTTTTATTTTACCTCTTTCAACATTTAAGAGACAAATTTGTAAAGGGCAACTTTACTTTGCCTGTGTTCATTTGGAACAGTTTATATTTTACACAAAGCAAAACATTAAACACAAGCACACACAAAAATTTAAGTTCATGTTTTGTTTGTTTGTTTGTTTTTTTTTTTGATCTATTGGAGCAGGCTAATGCACTATTTTATCTATCCTAAATACCTAGAAAAAAAAATATATAGCTTTTTTATGGCCACACTTGCAGCATATGGAAGTTCCCAGGCTAGGGGTCAGATCAGAGCCACAGCTGCTGGTCACAGCCACAGCAACGTGGGATCCAAGCCATGTCTGTGACCCACAACACAGCTCACAGCAACGCCAGATCCTTAACCCACTGAGCGAGGCCAGGAATCAAACCTGCATCCTCACAGACTCCAGTCGAGTTCTTTACTGCTGTACCACAACAGGAACTTCTAGAAATTATTTTTAAGCAAATTTGGTGATTCTTTTGTTAATTAAATTGTATCTAAAAATGTTATTTCTAAGTAATTGCTAATTCATACTCGATGATATAAAGTTGATATATTAAAAAAAACAGGCAAAAGGGACTTTATAATGATATAAAGTTGACATATTAAAAAAACAGGCAAAAGTTGATATATTAAAAAAACAGGCAAAATATAAAGTGTTCCAAATGAACACAAGCAAAGTAAAGTTGCCCTTTACAAATTTGTCTCAAATATTATGTTGAAAGAGGTAAAATAAAAATGAGAACTGTGATGATATGATTCTAAAATGATTAGGGTCAGTACATAGGCTTTTAAAATACTGGAAAAGTAGCATTTATAAAGTAAAGGATTTGGAGTTTCCTTCGTGGCTCAGTGGTTAACGTATCCGACTAAGAACCATGAGGTTGCGTGTTCGATCCCTGGCCTTGCTCAGTGGGTTAAGGATCCGGCGTTGCCTTGAGCTGTGGTATAGGTTGCAGACGCGGCTCGGATCCCGCGTTGCTGTGACTGTGGCGAAGACCGGCGGCTACAGCTCCTGTTAGACCCCTAGCCTGGGACACTTCATATGCCGCGGGTGCGGCTCTACATAAAGGCAAAAAGACAAAAAAAAAAAAAAGTAAAGGATTCAACCATCAGCAAAATTTTTTAAACTGTTCAGGAAACTAATGGATAAAGTTTGCAATGCCCCATTCTGATCATCTAAAATTTTCTATTTCTTCTGTTAAATATATGGAATCATAATAAATATGAGTACTAAAATATTTCAAGTTTTTACAAGTTAGAGAATGGCCCCTAGATTGCTTTATTTTATTTTTTATTGTCTTTTGTCTGAGTGAGGCCAGGGATTGAATCCACAACCTCATGGTTCCTAGTCAGATTCGTTTCCACTGCACCACTGCGGGAACTCCCCCTTTTATTTATTTATTCCCTAGGTTATTTTATAGTATGGTAAAAATTTACCAATTCAAGGAAATATTGTTATAGACAATGAAGTGTTCTAACTGTAACTTCTTTTTTAAATTACTCGGTGACCTCTGCATTGATAGGGAGAGCCAAGGTCAACTGTAATAGCATAATTTTGGAGTGACCAAGCCAGTATTTTTCAGATGCTTGTAACTACAACATAAATTCCAAAGCATCTGAAAAGTTATCTTGCCTTAATTTTTTTATGTCCTCTAATGAGTTTGTGAAATCTAAACCAATTAGGTTTGATGTGCTTTTTTGATTGCAAGTATTGTAACATTTGTTTTCTAAGATTTGGGGGAAAAACGAGTTTTCTGTTAATTCTTTTCATTTTAACTCTTTTTCTGCTGGGTTTATGAGGGACTCAAATGCTCATAAATGCTATGAAGGAAGGCTGTCGCACCATGTGTTAAGAATCCGACTGTAGTGGCTCAGGTCACTGCGGAGGTGTGAGTTCAATCCCACGCTGGCACAGTGGGTTAAAAGGATTGGCGTTGCCACAGCTGTGGCATAGGGTACAGCTGTGCCCTGAATTCAGTCCCTGGCCCAGGAATTTCCTTATGCCATGGGTGCAGCCATAAAAAGGAAGGAAAGAAGGAAGGAAGGAAGAGGTAAGAAAGAGGAAAGATAGGTAGAAGAGAGAAAGAAAAAAAGGGAAAGAAAGGGAGGAAGTAAGAGAGGAAGGAAGGAAGGAAAGGAAGGTAGATACCCCGGTGACTATCAAGATTTTTAAGTATGATCTAATTTAATGCTGTTTCAGGAGGTAAGATTCCCATCCAGTGGTATGTAAATAACCTGATAATGTATTATAATCTCTACTTTGTATACAGTCTTTTAAAACATATCCAGAATGAAGTAATGCATATTGGTGCCACGCAAGGTGTAATGGGATGGCCCACGGTGACTGTCACCATCACATACACTTCTCTGATTCTTTTTTTTAGCAACTCCTGAAACCCCGCTTCCTTCCCCACCTCAAGGCTCTGGACAAGAACCTTACAAAATAGCAGCAAACCAAGCTTCGGTCATCTCTCATCAGCCTCTCTCCAAACAAAAGCAATTGTGAGAACATGTTTACTTCTGAACGGCACTGCATAAATGTGAAACGCTGTTGGTCTTGAAATATCTCAGGATAGCACTTTTGCCAAACTTTCAGCCAAGGCTTCTTCATGGTGCTGTTATAAGATGGTATCCTCTTTTCTTGTGTGTATGCTCATTTTGTTCGTCGTTGCTATTGTTTGAAACCTTTAGATGCAATCAGTGTATATCTGAGTTTCGATATGTTTGTACAGTATATTTTTTTCACCTTCCCTTGTACTGTGCCTGAACAGGTTGAATCTTATGTATACCTTTCATTTGTTGTCTTATTATTAATTTAAATCTGTAAATAATTGCTTTATGGTGATGTGATGTAGAATTAAGTGTTCTTTTTGACTAAGAACAGTAGATCAGAAATCCCAGGTTAATATTAATTGAACCAGTTTTTTTTTTTTATAACTTTAAAATTACAAATTTGAAAGATTAAACAGGTGTGGTAGACTAGGATGTATTTCTTTGAAGGAGAATTACTTATGGTTATCCTGTGGCTAAAAAGCATCTTTTTAGCCCACAGTTAAATATGCCTGTATAGAGTTTAAAAAGTTATAAATAGACATTCCAAAGATGACTAGGTATTCCTTGAAATCTGCCTATATTTGAGGATGTGTATTAAAATAGAATGTGTTAATTTTATCAGTTAGGATACAGGCTAAACTGTAAAAAAGAAACCCTTCAAAGGGTGGCTCAGCCAAGGCATACATTTATTTGCCTCTCCAAAAACAATGTAGAAGTCGTCATCCATTGACTAGAACTTGGCACATGTCCACATCTAGTTCTCAGGGAGGCTGGGAGTGTAGCCTTTACATAGAAAGCCTGGTGCCAGCTAAAACTGTACATCTCTGGGCTTCTGATACTGGGAGATGAATTTGCCATCTGTCACACACACGTTGCCTCATTTAATCTTCATAGCAACCCTGTAAAAGAGGTATTATTATCTTTCTTTTATAAATAAACCTGTAACTTAGAGAGTTTAAGTAATCTAACCAAAATTTAGTAAACTAAGGAGAAGGAGTGCCACATTCAAGCCCAAGTCTGGTTGACTTTAACAAGGATAAATCTTTGGTATGGAATGCAAATGTGAGCTGCTTACTGTGGTTTTTAAATATATGCAACTGAGTGATCATTGAATATTATCCACTGGGTTACCTGTAACTCAATTTACATGTCAACAAGTGTAAATTTGTTGCAGCATGAATAAGAAACCACATTTGTACTTTCAGTAATTCTTTCCTCTAAAAAGAAATCTTTTAAACAGATTAAAGAAAATAAAATACATACCAGGTAGGTTATGATGAAAGCAAAAACAAATTTAAGTCACTAACTCAGCATATTTTAAAAAATAAGTGAACTGAGGATTATAGTTCATTGGAGCCTCAAACTAGTTGATGTTATCTAAAGCTGCAACTTATTTAAAAACAAGTGATGGGCTGCCTCAAGAAACAGCAATATCTCTTACTCTCTTCCTTTCACACACACACACACAGACACACACACACACACACACACACACACTCTTATTTGCTGTAGCAGGGAAAAACTGGTTTAGTAGTTATTAATGATGTAAAAAGGGTTCCCACACTGAGAAACTGCATTAAATGATTTTTACAGAACCTTTCAAAATTTCTAAGATTATGATTTCATAGCCCCTACTTACCCTGAAAGTAAAAATCTGTTAACTTTAACCAACTTATGAACTCTAAAAATGGAAAAGTGATTAGTTAGAAACTTCAATGATTTAATAGAATCAATAAAATTCCTTTAAGAGCTGGACCTGAAAACCTTAAAGTATATCTTTGAGAGAGAGTGAGAACAGAAGAAAATTTTGACTTTTCTTTTTCTTTTTAATTTATGCTACTGTCTCTATTTCATGAATAAGAATGCTTTTGATTTTTATCAGAGGAAAGATATTTTGTAGTTTTTTGTTTAATTTTTTTGTGTGTCCTCTTAAAAGATATTAAAAAAACCTTTAAAATATATAAAACATACATCATTTTAATGAACACTCTAACTTATCTGCATATATTTACTAAACAGCCATGTTTTAGAAAATATTGCTAACAAATTTGTTTGAATAACTACAGTCAGAGGATGTGTAATATAATATTTTGTATACTTAACTGCCAAAAATGCTGGACAAAGGAGAACTGCAGTTTTCAGCCTATTTTCAAAATGTTGATAGGAAAGTTATAGCTTTTATATAGCACACTACTTTTTTCAGGTAATAAAAAGGAATAATTTATTGTCAAATAATGATTCATTTTATAAATGCAAAATTATTTTTTATAAATTTCATTGTTGAAAATCAAAAATTACTAGATTTTTAAATGTTAAATTATGGTGAGATTAAAATATTTCTAAGCTGTGATACCATGTTGTTTCACTAAACTTTCTAAATAAAAATTGAGAAAAAATACTGAAGTGCAATGCTTCATTACAGTTCAAAAGTGATTTCATAATTTTAGAGACACAGATAGAATCTTTTATACGGTCATGTAATTAAATTTATGTGTGATTTGCAAATGTCAGTCTTTAGTGGCCAGAGCAAAATTCACTAGCACATCTTCAAATAATCAAGTTGGTCACTCATTCTAGGGAGAATCTCCACATTTGTACTTTATGCAGTTTTACTTGAAAGTTTTGTCAAAAACTCTTAAAATAGATGACCTAGGCTGGCTTAAATTCTGTACACATAAATTTGGCATATAAATTTTTAACCTAAATGTTTTAATAGCTGGTACCCTTTGTTTATATTTCTAGTTTCTTTGTAACATCTCTTATGTTATGAAGACCAGTGATTTTACATTTATAGAATTCTACTAGGTTTTATTTTATTTTCACTCTTATCAGGGTAGTATATGTACATCATTTTAAAACACAAACTATACTTAAGGTGTAAAGTGAAAACCTGTAGTCTTGGTCTCCATGCTTGGCTCTGTAGTAACTATATTCAATTATAGCAGCTGTTTTAGCTGGTATTTTTCACCAAGTTTTGAAAGTCCGTGTTATATTTTTCAATTTTTAGAGCTTATCTGTATACAAACAGTTCATCTCCACCAAATTTTCCTAATTTATTAATAAATCGTATTTTACTTAGCAGTTACCACTTAATTTTTTTTTTCAAACCACCATTTAAAATATGAAGCAGGTAACTGTTTTTTCTTGTTTCTTTTTGTCTTTTCATGCCTGCACCCATGGCATATGGAAGTTCCCAGGCTGGGGTCAAGCCAGAATTGTAGCTGCTGGCCTACACCACAGCCACAGCGACACCAGTTCCAAGCCACAGCTCACGCCAACTCCAGGTCCTTAACCCACCGAGCAAAGCCAGAGATCGAGCCTGCATCCTCGGATACTAGTCAGGTTTGTTACTGCTGAGCCACAACGGGAACTCCCGAAATGGTAATTTTTATATCTCTGTGGAGAATAGAAGAAATAGACCCTAATCTCATGGAGAAAGGGAGAAGAGAAAGAATAGTCCTAGCTGCAGTTCACAGAAGGAATTGACTTAAAATAGAGAAAACACATCAAATATCTTAATAATAAAGTTTATTGTAACCCCATACTTGAGTGCAATATGACATCGATTTCAACTTGGTTATTTGAAATGATGCTTTTAACTTATATTCCTTCTGTCCAATTCCACTGAGTTGCCCAGAGAAGGATTCTTTAAAATAAGAAAAATCTCTACAGAGATTTCAAATGTTATAAATGTTCAACATTTAAATTTTTTTTTTTTTTTTGTCTTTTTAGGGCTGCACCCACAGCATACGGAGGCTCCCAGGCTAGGGGTCGAATCAGAGCTGTAGCCCACAGCCTGCACCACAGCCACAGCAACACCAGATCCTAGCCACGTCTGCGACCTACACCACAGCTCACGGCAACGTTGGATCCTTAACCCACTGAGCAAGGCCAGGGATCAAACCTGCGTCCTCATGGAAACTAGTCAGATTCGTTTCCGCTGAGCCACAACGGGAACTCTGGTTCTTTTGTGTTTTGCATAAAAAAAGCTTTAAATTGTTTTTTATGCAAAGTATGGGGCAGATGGCATCAGAGTAAAGGAAATGCGGACTAGTCTATGATTAAGCACAGGCATAATGGTACTTCTGGGAAAGTAATATGAAATTCTGCAAATAGAGACCTCAAAATCATTAGTGATATGACACTAGAGACTAAAGTCCAAGGGAAGAGCATGCAGCAGTCAATGAAGTTCAGATCCAAGAACATAAGGGAGTACAGCAGTGACCCATGTGGAGAAGGCTCATAGTGAGATCCCTCTGATCTCTCTTGAGGCAGACAGGCTCATCAATGAAGGAAGGTCAAGTCCACAGCAATTTCCGAATGAGAGGAGCTGTATTCAGTTACAGAAGGGATGGTGAGATCCTAACTTCAGAATACTGTAATAATCAGGAAGACAGAGAAGTTTTAAGTCATGCCCACAATTTAGTCAGAAGTGTAGCCAAGTTCTAGAGTGGTTAAATTCTCAAACTAGACAGTCAGTGACACCAGGGTAAGGGCCCTGATTGGGAAAAATGGGACCTTGACATTGAGATAGGAACTTCTACAGAAAACCTTGAATTCCCTGATACCCTATAACTCTCTCTGTAGAAGTGACAGGGATGGAGCAGGATAGTTACACATGCAGTTGTAGAAGTCCCAATAGGGGACCATAGATAGAGAGAGATGTAGAGATCCCGCATTGCTAAGGCTGTGGCTGTGGCCAGCAGCTGCAGCTCCAATTCGACCCCTAGCCTGGGAACTTCCCTATGTTGCAGGTATGGTCCTAAAAAAGCAGAAAACAAAAACAAAACAGAAAACAAAACAAACAAACCTGATGAATTAGGAGAAAAAAGAAGCACTGAAAATGCTGACAAAGTTGAATTACCAATCGTTGGGCTGCACCCTGCAGGCCCACAAGCCCTGTGCTTGCTCAGCTTCGAGATCAAACAAAGAGCTCACAGTCAGTGACAGAGATATCCGTGGTTTAATGGATGGGGGTTCTTACTTGTCTGAAGCAAGGTCCTGGGGTGACACTCCACCGTGTGTAGAAGACAGTGAGTAGGACACGGTGGTAGTCTTAACTCCCAGGGGGAAGGGGAGATTGCCAGTTTTAGCGGGAACTAATGTTAAAGTTGGCTCATCTGTTATCAGGGAAACTAGCAGAGGGGCATGTCCCTCACTGCTCCTTTGATAAGAACAATCACTAGCTGGGGTGTGGACAAGTATGTAGAAGGTCAGTCATGTGAATAGCGTGCAGGTGAAGCAGGCACTGGTCAAGCAGAGGGCTGTACAGAAAGCAAGAGAACAGCCATACACAGATGTATGAAAATAGTAATTAAAATGAAAGAGCTGGCCAGATCTGAGTTTCTGTTAGAAAAAGTTACTGCAGTTAAGGGCTTTGCAATGGAAGAGTCTCAGGTGATGAAATTCTAGCATCATTTTTTCACAGGCTATATCTTCTGGCTGGTGTTCTCCTCTTTTCTTTGGTCTCTTGGCATGCTCTCACTTGTCCTTTAAGGTTTAGTTAATCTGTCACCATCATTTTTCCCATAAACATTTTTATAACCTTCTCAGTTAAAATTAAGAACCTCCTTCATGTGTCTTACTATTTGTTGTGTATACCACTATTTATAGCATTTACTCCAATACTTTAATTACTGCTTATTTCCAGTTTACAGTGAAACTCTCCTTAGTTTTGTAGAACATATCTTGGAGAAATTTGCCTTTAAAATATCACTTTTAAAAACAAAGAGGTTCTTTTTCAAGCTATTTCTGATATCTTAATAATTCTATTAAGAGTTTAGGTGAATAATCCACTTTTTTTAACCAGTTAAAAAAACACTCAGATTGCATTCCTCCTTTAAAAAGTGATCCACACAATCGTCTATAGATCATAATTCGAATATATGCCAGGAATTTTTAAACATATTGTATATTACTTTTTTATAGCATACTCATGTGGCAATGCTATTTTCATGTTCTGGTAAACATTGCAATAGAAAATTATATAAACTACACAAGGACCTACTGATCAACACTTTATCAACATGACTACAAACACTAATTATTGAACTATGAAAAAAAACAAATGTCTATATATGCTGTAGCAAAAAACTTTTGAAATTATAAATATTAATTAATTTATTTTTGTGTGTCTTTTTTTGCCTTTATGTAGAGCCGCACCCGCAGCATATGGAGGTTCCCAGGCTAGGGGTCTAACAGGAGCTGTAGCTGCCGACCTTTGCCACAGCCACAGCAATGCGGGATCCGAGCCGCGTCTGCAACCTACACCACAGCTCACGGCAACGCCGGATCCTTATCCACTGAGCAAGGCCAGGGATCGAACCCGCAACCACATGGTTCTTAGTCGGATTCGTTAACCACTGAGCCACGAAGGGAACTCCTTTAAATATTAATTTAAAAGAGATATACAATATCTAGAGTAATACATATTTTTATTAATATATGAGAAATGCCTGGCTGGAAAGGGAATGGTAGATATGCAAGGAAGTGGTTAACTCTTTTCCAGGAATTGATGGCGCACCCGAACCAGGTATCTAGAATGATCCCAAGGACATAGCCCAGGGGTTCAAGTTTTATGTGGCAATATATAAGATCTAGACAGTCTGAGTGGCAATCTGTGCTCTTGCTGCTCTATGTGCCATAAATAATTACACGGGTACAATTGCAAAAGTGCTATAAATGAAAATCACTCTAAGTCAATTCCTATAGGTTGAGAATTTTCTGTAATCACTGAAAGCTCAAAGTGCTGGTCACATGGATTTTGAAATCTGGCCAAGTATTCGCAGCAATTCATTTTGGGGTCAAGACTATCTCCTGACTCCTGGGGTGGATTCAGATAAGATCAGATATAAAGAAAAGCCTTCCCTAGGAAACCATTTGAAAAATTACAAAACAATTTCTGCAGCTAGTGCCCTTTAACAGCTAAAAAATAATAAAAATTTAGTAGTCGTAAGTATAAAATGAAGATAATTACTTAAAAGTATAGCTCAATAAATAAAATTATAAAAATTCACATGAAAATCTTTTGGTTTTTTTCCAAAATATCTTTTGAAAGAGGTCGTCATTTTTTTTTTCTTTCACAGCAAAATGCCTTGGTAGTACATAGAATTGGACTCAGATTTTAGGCCAGAATGAGAAAGGTACATTTCTGTTGAAATTTGGGTTTGTGTGCCATAATTAAATATAAATAATCATGGAAGCCCCCCTTTTAAACCTATAATGGTTTCCCATTACTCTTTGAGTAAAATTTCAATTGCCCTCCAAACCCAAATAAATAATATATATTCTATCTCTTCACCCGAGTCATTTCCCATTCGACCCCCTTCATTCCCTATGCTGGAGTCTCATCATCATCATTATTTATGTTAGTGGAATTTAGGGCTTTTGACCATGCTGCTTCATCTACTCAGAATACTGGTCACATGGTTAACACATTGTTAACGGTTCATGTTTTAGCTCATACGTCACCTCTTCAGAGAAATTTGACCCTGTCCCTGAGTTATCTCTTCTTTCATCATCATAATGAATGCCTTTAAACATGTAAATCAACTAACAAGTGTTTTACTATTTTGTTTTTTCCTTTGTCTACTATTGCTCCATGCACAAATACACTTAGAATTGAGGCTACACCAGATAAGAAATGATGTTGAGTTTATTTATCATTATACTCCTAGGAGAATAACATAGAATGTAGTTTACATACACATTGTAGAATTAATTAAAAGACAGACATTCAGCTTAAGAGTTATCATACACAGCTAGCAACAAATTAACAACAACAAAAATTACTACAAAGAGCTATAAAGTAATCATAGAGATATAGACTACTTAAAATGCTAAATTATTAGAAAGTATAAATGAGTAAAAACAGGAAGAAAGGACATATGGGATAAATAAAAACAAAAGGTAGTAAACATAAACCCATTAACAATAACTTCAAGTGTAAGTTAACTAAACATTTAAAGTCAGAGATATTCAGACTAGATATAAAGCAAGATCAAACCATACGCTCCTTATACTTTATATATAAACCTACAAATATACTATAAATAAAGTGTAGAAAACATTCAATAATCAAACATTAAGTGGTTGTATCGATATAAGTGACATTTGTAATATTACAGATTCATTTAACTAAGAATATAGTGATAATAAGTTTGTTATTTAATATCAGATCTAAAAACCTATGTGAAATAAATTAATAAGTAAAGGAGAAAACATAATGTTTAGCATGTATTTACCTAAGAACAGAGAATCAAAATGCCTATAAAAAAAACTGCTAGAGCTGCAAGGGGAAATAAGGGAATCTACTATTACAGTTGGAGACTTCAGTATTCCTCTATATGATGTTGACAGATCCATCAGGCAAAATCAGTAGGGACACAACTGAATTTAACAGTATCATCAATAAACTGGATATAATTGATATCTATAGAGCACTTTATCCAACAACAGTAGAATACACACTCTTCTCAAACTCACATGGAATATTCACCAAGATAGACCACATTCTGGACTAACACAATATCAAGAAAGACAAACAAAGTTGGGGGAACAACACTACCTAAATTCAAGTATTATTGCAAAACTGCAATTATCAAGAGAGCCATGTTGGTGAAAGAGTTGAAAAATAAATCAGGGAAACAGAATAGAGATTCCAGAAATATATCCACATAAATGTAGTCAACTGGCCTTTGACAAAGGAGCCAAAACCAATACGATGGAGTAAAAATAGACTTTTCAACAAATGATGCTGAAACAACTGGACATCGATTTATGAAAATATGAGTTTAGACATAGATCTCACACCCTTCACAAAAATCAGTTCAAAATGGATCATGAGGCAATATGTAACACTCAAAACTATAAAATCTGAAATGATAATGCAGGAGAAAATATAGATGACTTTGGGTATATTAATGACTTTTTAAGAACAAAACAAATAGCATAATCCATGAAAGAAATAATTGATAAACTGGATTTTAGTAAATTTTAAAAGTTCTGGTCTGTGAGAGATACTGTCAAGAGAATCGAAAGAAAGACAAGTCACAGACTAGAGGATAATGTTTATAAAACATAGTGATAAGAATCTCATCAAAAACGTAGACAGAGACACTTAAAATTCAACAAAAAGCAACCCAATGAAAAATGAGCAAAAGTCCTGGGAAAACATCTCATCCAAGAAAATATACAAATAGTAAATAAATATGTGATAAGCCTCTGATGGCTTTCCCTAGTGACATATGAAACATATTATTATGAAACACGTCATTAGGGAAAGGCATTTTAAAACAAAAATTAGATACCACTTATATACCTTTCAGAATGGCCAAAATCTGGAACACTGACAACACCAAATACTGGCAAAGATGCAAAGCAAAGGGAAATCTCATTCACTGTAGCAGTATATAAAATTGGACAGCCAGATTTTAGAATATTTTGGCAGTTTCTAACAAACTAGCCATGCTCTCACCATATGCTCTAGCAATCATTCTCCTTGGTATTTACACAAAGGGGCTGAAAAATTTTGTTCACACAGCTTTATTCGTAGTTTCCAAAACTTGGAAGCAACCAAGATGTCCTTCAGCAGGTGAATGAATAAGCTTTGGTACACCCAAGCAATGGGATATTATTTAGCACTAAGAAGAAATGAGCCATCAAGCCATGAAAGGACATGGAGAAACTTGAAACACACATTACTAAGTGAAAAAAAGCCAATCTGAAAACGGTACTTATCGTAGAGTTCCAACCATATGCCTGGAAAAGGCAATAGATATTATGGAAACAGTAAAAAAGATGAGTGGCTTCCAGGACCTGGTGGGAGAAAGGGATCAATAGGAAAAGCATGGAGGATTTTGGGGCAGGGTGGATTTTTAGGGCATTGAAAGTATTCCTATGTGGTACTACAATTGTAGATCCATTTCATTTCACATTTGTGAAAATTCATAAAATATAAAGTGCCTACAGTGACCCCTAATGTGAAACATGGACTTTGGGTGGTAATGATGTATCAGCATAGATTCGTTAATTGTACCAAATTAACGAGCCAGCATAGTGGGAGATGTTGCAAAGATGGGGGGGCGGTGGGGATTATTCAGTGTGGGGATAGGGTTGTGAGGGAACTCTGTACTTTCTGTTCCGTCTTTTTGATATTGTGGCTCTCTTCCTCTTTCTGAAGACTATTTTTATGTAAATATTAAATCCATCGTCATAACATGGCAATTAATTTTTAAAATATACTTTTTTAGTTTGATTTTTGTTTTAACACGTATTTACTTATTTTCTTTTTAAGGCTGCATCCGCGGCACATGTAAGTTCCCAGGATAGGGGTCAACTCAACTCAAAGCTGCAGCTGCTGGCCTACACCACAGCTACAGCAACGCCAGATCCGAGCCGCATCAGAGAACTATGCTGCAGCTTGCGCCAGTGCAGGATCCTTAACCCACTGAGTGAGGCCAGGGATCAAACCCACATCCTCTTGGATACTAGTCAAGTTCTTAACCTCCTGAGCCACAACAGGAAGTCCTACAAATATGTTTTTGATTGTTTTATTATAGCATATACCCACTAATAAGAAGTTTTGTTTGTTCAAATGTGAACATTTCAGAAACTTTAAATAAAGCTGATGAAAGAGATATTGAAAATCAGATTCACATGCTGTCATTCCTTGTTCTTTTAGTAATTATAGGGAGAGAGTAAGGAATTTGAGAATACTAGTAAATTTAATTCTAATGTTCCAAGAATTGCATTAACAGGCACAGAATTGAATTTCTCAAATGAACATATCTTAAAGAAGCATAATGCTCAAAACAGTTTATCAGATCATCTTCCAGCTTGAGCAGTTTCATCCCATATAAGCTATTTTAGTATTGGCAGTCATGGAAGTTGCAACAGAATCTTGGATGCACATACTCAGAACCTTGAAGGTATCCAAAAAAATCACAATAAAACTGACGCTCAAGCATAAAGGATAAAAACAAAACAAAACAAACCCTGTAGTCTTTGAGTTTGGCAGTCTTTCAATTTGAAACTGTTTGGATACTTCCAAATTCAGTGCGAATTTCACTGAATGGCAGAGGATATAAACTGAAATTAGGAAACAATGAAATCATAACGGCTTGAAGTAACTTCAAACATTAAATCATATCTAACTGGAAAAACTAGGGACGTTACAATAAAAAAAGAAAAATTTTTTTTTCTTTTTATGGCTACACCTGTGGCATACAGAAGATCCCAGGTTAGGGGTCTAATTGGAGCTACAGCTGCAGATTCATGCCTCAAGCATGACAACACCAGATCTAAGCCCCATCTGCGACCTATGCCGCAGCTTACGGCAACGCGTATCCCTAACCCACTGAATGAGGCCAGGGATGGAACCTGCATCCTCAAGGACACTATGTCGGGTTCTTAACTTGCTGAGGAACAATGGGAACTCCAGGAAATTTATTCTTAATAGCATATTCTAAAATATAATTCCTGAAGTTATTGACTAGCTGTAGTTCTTTTTTTAGCTAATGAAGAATGTGTTGAGTTCCCTGATGGTTCAGCAGGTTTAGGATCCATCATCGTCACTGCTGTGCCTCAGGTCATGTCCGTATGGCATGGGTTCAAACCCTGGCCCAGGAACTTCCGTATGCCGCAGGCATGACTAATCTGGAGAGTAAACTATAACAGAAACCAGGAACAGGAAGTGAAGTAATCCCAGATGAGTGAGAGGAGCTGGCGAGCAGGAACTGCATTACCTAGCTAGTTAAACCTGTTAGAAAGCCTAGAGAGGAAGTTCCTGTTGTGGCTCAACAGTAACAAGACCAACTAGTATCCATGAGGATTTGGGTTCGATCCCTGGCCGTGATCAGTGGGTTAAGGACTCGGTGCTGCCACGAGCTGTGGTGTAGTGTGCAGATGAAGAAACTTCTACATGCCGCAAATGCAGCCCTAAAAAGTAAAAGAAGAGAAAAGAAAAGAAAACCTAGATAATCCCTGCAACAATTCAACCTGCAAAGATACAGTAACCGAGAGAGAGAGCGTGTCATGTTGGTGAAAGAGCTGAAAAATAGATCAGAGAAACAATGACTTTATTGAAAATATATATACAAATACCACAAAAGTATTTTTCCTTCATTAATCAAACTTGCCTTAGTTTAATGTATATGCAATCATCTTACATAGTGAATTTACTATTTTGTAGTTAAAAATTGGAGCAGTAATTCCTAGACAAAGAGCCTTCCCAAAAACATTACTCAATATTCAGTTGTGACTCCATGGTCAGATTTGGACTTTGGGCTTGGGAGTGTCTAATCACGAAACCTTTGGGTTATATACAGTTCAACTAAGTTAAAATCTTTTTTATGACACTAAATATCTGAGATAGCTACAAGCCATATAGGATTATATAAATAATGACATATTATTTTATTTATACAATTTTATGAATATAATTATAAATTATACATTTATTATTATCCTTTCCATAATAACTGTATAGACAGTGTTTCAAACAGTGAGATAATATGACCACTTGAAAAAACAAAATAAAAACGAGAATTGAGGTTAGGTCCTAGATAGCGTGGGGTAGAGGGAAAAGTTTGAGTAGAAGTGATCTTCAAATAGAGACCTGAATTTATCAAATTCAACTTTCTGGACATTTTCTTTCATAACAACTGTTGGGCATTTAGATCCCAGTAATAATATCCTGCAACTTAGTCTTTAAGCTTTGTGCCAGTTTTCTTCATATTTCTGCTACCTTGCAATATATCTGGAAGAAGAATGACTGAAGGTCGAATATGCTAAAACAGCTGCATCTTAATCACAGTTTCAAAATCACTGTGATAAACTCTTTTTTATTTTTGCATACCAAAATATGCTGTTACAACTTTGTGAGATTCCTTAACCCTATGCTAATATGATGACTTTTATTGACCTCATAAGAAGCACTTCAACAAGCTCTTAATTTTATATCCTTCAAGCAAAAATTGATTAAAAAAAAACTCTACAAGAGTGAAATTATACAAATGAATAAAAGGAGTTTCATATTGTAATGTACATTTAAAATGTAAAATAGTCTGAAACTTCACGAAAATGAAACTTCTTTATAAAATCTGCAGTGCAAATTAATTTATTTGCTGATGGAAATGATGATAAAAAATATCACTTAAGTTATACTTAAAATTTCAAATGCCATGACACTCATGAACTAACTTGTAATCACATGCAGAAAACTAAAAAATTAATATAGAGATAGAACATATAGTGTTGTGTTCACTGATCAGAAGATTGAGTATTATAAAAAATTGATATCAACTCTCAAAAAATGCTTTCTTAGACTCAATTCAATTCTACTCAAAATCCCAGAACAATATTTCTGTAAAAATGGATAAAATAAACCTAAAATTTGTAGAGAGATGCAAACAATCAAGAACAAGCAAGACAAACTTGAAATGTCAAATGAGATTTTCTCCGCCAGATAACTTAGTCTCCTTCAAAGTTTGGTCTCTAGAAAATAGCTCTTTTTACTCTATTAATGCTGGTTGTCTTGAACCCTAATTTGTATGAATTTGGTAGAATTAAGCTTCCTACTTTTCATTTTATTGAAGTACACTTGATTTAAAATAGTGCATTAGTTTCAGGCATACAACATACTGATTTGATATTTTTGTAGATTATATTTCACTAATGATTATTTCAAAATAATGGCCATATTCCCCATGCTGTATAATATATCCTTGTTGCTTATTTATTTTCAACATAGCAGTTTGAATCTCTTAATCCCCTACTACTTTATTTCTCCTCCCCACTTCCCTCACCCCACTTGTAACCGCTAGTTTATTCTCTTTGCGAGTCTGTTTCTATCTTGTTATTTGCTTTCATTTGTTTTATTTTAGATTGCACGTATAAGTGATAAGAGAGTATTTGTCTTTCACCATTGGACTTCTTTCACTTAGTGTAATACCCTCAAGGTCCACCCACATTGTTGTAAATGGTAAGATTTTCTATTTTTTATGGCTGAGTGGTATTCCATTGTGCGTGAGTGTGTGTGTGTGTGTATAACACATCTTCTGCTGACGGACAGTTAGATTGTTTTCTTGGCTATTGTAAATAATACTGCAATGATCATAGGCATATGTATATCTTTCTGAATTAGTGTTTTTGTATATTTTGAATAAATACTCAGAATTGAAATAGCTGGATCATATGGTAGTCCTATTCTGAATTTTCTGAGGAGTATTTATACTGTTTTTCATAGTGGCTGCACCAATTTTTAGTGTCATCAACAATGTAGGAGTGTTCTGTTTTATCCACATTCTCTACAACGCTTATTATTTCTTGTCTTTTTGAAAACAGCTTTTCTAACAGATGTGAGATGATATCTCATTGCGATTTTGATAATTAGTTCTGTTGAACATCTTTTCATGTGCCTGTTGGCCATCTGTATGTCTTCCTCAGAAAAATATCTATTAATGTACTCTGCCCATTTTTTAATCAGATTGTTTACCTTTTTGATACTGAATTGTATGAGCTATTTGTGTATTTTGGATGTGAGCCTCTTATTGGTTATATCATTTGCAAATATTTTCTCCCCTTCAGTAATATTACTTTCATTTTGTTGATTGTTTTTTCTTTGCTGTGCAAAAGCTCTTAAATTTAACTAGGTTAAATTTGTTTATTTTTCCTCTCTTTCCTTTGCCTGAGGAAACATATTCAAATAATTACTATGATTTATATCAAAGAGTACACTAGTTATGTTTCTTCCAGGAGTTTTATGGTTTCTTGCCTTACAATTAGGTCTTTAACCCACTTGAGTTTATTTTTGTATATGGTATGAGAAAATGTTCTAAATTCATTCTTTTACATGTAGCGGTCCAGTATCCTCAGCACAACAATTTGAAGAAACTATCTTTTCCCCATTGTATATCTCACATTCTTTGTTGTAGATTAATTGACCATATGTGTATAGATTTATTTCTAGTCTCTCTATTCTGATTCATTGATCTATATATATCTCTTTTATTTTTTTAATTTTTTATTAGTTTTTTTTTGTGCCAGTGCCATGTTATTTTGATTACTGTAGCTTCGTGGTATAATCTGAAGTCTGGGAGCATACCTCCAGCTTTGTATTTTCCCCCAATTTTGCTTTGGTAATTTGGGGCTGTTTTGGTTCCATATAAATCTTACGCTTATTTGTTCTCATATGTGAAAAATGCCATGGTTAATTTGAAAGGGATTGCATTAATCTGTAGATTGCTTTGAATAATAAGGATATTTTAACAATTGCAATTCCTACATTCCATGAAGGTGGGATGGCTTTCCATTTCTTTTCATCATCTTCAATTTTCTTCATCAATATTTTAAACTTTTCAGAGCAAAGTCTTTCACCTTGATTAAGTTTATTATGGTATTTTATTCTTTTTGATGCAATTTAAACAGGATTGTTTTCTTGCTTTCTCTTTCTGATATTTTGTTATTAATGTATAAAAAGCAACATATTTCTGTATATTAATCTTATATGTTGCAACTTTACTGATTTTATTTATTCTAGTAGTTTTTTATTTATTCTAGTAGTTTTTTATTTATTCTAGTAGTTTTTTATTTATTCTGATTTTATTTATTCTAGTAGTTTTTTATTTATTCTAGTAGTTTTTTATTTATTCTAGTAGTTTTTTATTTATTCTGATTTTATTTATTCTAGTAGTTTTTTATTTATTCTAGTAGTTTTTTATTTATTCTAGTAGTTTTTTAGACTTTAGGGTTTTCTACATATAGTATCTTGTCACTTGCAGTTAGTGACAATATTATTTTTTCCTATCCAATTGGATACCTTGTATTTCTCTTTCTTATCTGAGTAATATGGCTGAGACTTTATTATGTTAAACAGAAGTGGCGAGAGTAAGCATCCATGTCTTGTTCCTGATTTTGAAGGAAATACTCTCAAATTTTACTGTTGAGTATGGTATTAGCTGTGTTTTTTTTTTTCATAAATATCCTTTATTATGTTGAGATATATTCCTCTGTTCCAACCTTGTTGAGAGTTTTTATCTTGAATGAATACTGAATATTTTCAAATGTTTTTTTCTGAATCTATGGGATGACCATGTGATTTTTAGCCTTCCCTTTGTTAATGTAATATATCTTGTTGATTGGTTTTCAGATATTGAGTCATCCTTGCATCCCTGGATATATCCCACTTGATCATGGCGTATGATTCTTTTTATAAATTGTTAAATTCATTTTTCTAATATTTTGTTAAGTATTTTTAAATCTATATTCATTAGAGATATTGGCCTCTCATGTATTTTTTCTATAGTGTCTTTGTCTGGTATCAGGGTAATGGTGGTCTCAGAATCAATTTGGGAGTGGCCCTTCTCTTCACTATTTTGGAATAGTTTGAGAAGGATTGGTATTGGATCTTATTTATATGTTTGCTAGAATTAACCTAACCTTTGAAGCCATCTGGTCCTGAACTTTATTGGCTGGGAGTTTTTTTTTTTTTTTTTAATTATAAATTCAATTCTCTGCTAGTAATCAATCTGTTTAGGAACCATATATAAAAATTATAGATCTATAATTATAGATCTGTTTGAAGCATTAGATGATGTTTTCTTCCTCCAGCTAGAATTCACTTTTTGCTTGTGGTAGGATCTGGGATCAGGACACTACCATTCCAAAATGACAATAATAGATTAAGGCCAATTGAAAGTGCCCTAGTCCATATCTAATTACCCTTACTGTTGTACTGAATAAACTTTAAGGTCTCAACAGAACTCCTGGAGTATTTTCCTGAGCCCTTCTTGCTTGTAGGGACTTGAACTCAATTTTCAGCCTCCACTGTTCGTGAATCTAACAAAAGTTATGCTTAGCTTCTCAGCCACCACCCCTGAAATTATTAAATACCTGAAGGGAAAAAGTGGTCCCTCTTTGGCTTCCCTTCTCTCCTAGATGGTAGCCATACAATTACCCTTCTCTCCTAATCTGGTAGTCATACAATTCCTCATTACTTCAATGACTTAAAAGAAAATTTTTGGAAGTGTTACTTTTTCCACTTTTTTCTAGAGTTGTCAGTGAAAGATTTGGTTTGAAAAATACCTCATACACTATTGCCAATGATAGATGATCTAGGTACATATTTTTAGTCCAATCTCAAATGAGGAACCTGATGTTCAGTAGACTAATTTGTCTAATGTCACTCACGTATTAAGTGGCAAAACAGGGTTTGAATCTAGAATAGTCTAAACCAAAAATCCACTTATTTTTTTTTTAACCCAGTAAAGCTATCTTACAGTGTACTGAAAACACAAGAAGGAGAACTTCCAATTTTACCTCCTGTATAAAAAGAGTTTGGAAGTCATTACTCCCATTCTTATAAGAAAAAGCTGAACAAACTAAATATCAACAACTGTCTTGGACTCAGAGGAAGGAAGTCACATGGAAGACTGACACCCTAACTCTGGAGGAATGGGTTCATCTGGAGAGATATGGCAACTGAGATTGTCTTAGGTGGAACAGAAGCTGCTAGAGCCATAAACTGGCAGGAGAGTCAAAAATGTAATTTGGATGAATCACTGGAGGCTTATGATAAATCAGCACAAAAGTGAGAAACTTCTGGAGACTATGATTCTAGAGAGGGCCTCCACATTTTCTGTTTTTTTGCCTCTAGAACACTTTCAGGTCCTCATAGAACCCCAAGAAATATTCCTTTGTATCCCTGTTGAATCTTGAAGGAAAAAAAATTACCTCTATAAGAAAAATATGAGAATTATAGAATAATTCTCATTAAAAATCATGCAAACTCCACCAACCTAGAATTATATAGCTAGTGAAGTTTTACTCCAAAAGTTATGGGAAAATAGACATTCTCAGACAAACAAAGATTAAGGAAATTTATTGCTAATATACTTTTTCTATAAAAAAATGTTAAAAGAAATTCTTCTGGCAGAAGAAAGTTGGTAACTTGGATCAGAAATTTGGATTTACATAATAAAGAAAAGAAGAGCAATGGAGAAGAAATAAAGGTAAAATAAAATTATTTTTCTTATTTTTAATTGATCTAAACGATCACTATGCAATAACAGTAACAATATGGTGGGTGAATATCGCACATGGATAAGTGAAGTGAATGACAACAATATCACAAGGAATGGGAAGGAGAAACTGAGAATATTCAAAGTTACCTGCACCACATTTAGAGCAGTATAGGATATGAAGATTTGCTTTACACATTATTTTGAAATATAATTGTAAACTCTAACCAGTAAAATATTGTATTTATTTATTTATTTATTTATTTATTTATTTATTTATTTATTTATTTATATGTCTTTTTAGGGCCCCACCAGAGCATATGGAGTTTCCCAGGCTAGGGATGGAATTGGAGCTGTAGCTGCTGGCCTACGCCACAGCCAAAGAAACACAGGATCGGGACCACATCTGCAAACTACACCATAGCTCATGGCAACGACGGATCCTTAACCCACTGAGTGAGGCCAGGGATCGAACCTTTGCCCTCATGAATACTAGTCAGATTCATTTCCTCTGAGCCACAATGGGAACTCCCGGTAAAATATTTTTTAAAAGAAGTATAAATGATATGAGAAGAAGCAATAGAGTTGAATCATGACATCAGCGTCATGGCCACATGGGATGTATTGTCTTTCCCCTTCAGTCTACAACCAGTAAAACATCCATTACTCAACAAAGATTTCGCTGTCCAACTTTTCAGAATTCCTTAGAGTCCCACACATAGAGGAGGCAGAACCAGGGAAAGAGCAGAGGTTGGGCCTGTGATCCTAGCCCCCTGGCTCTTAAAGGCTGAGCCTATGGCCCCAGACAGCACGGTAGAAGCAGGGGAGGTGATACACACTACTTTGGCCTCCTAGCTAAAGCAGTGCCTGTGGCCTTAGGGAATCAGATAGCAGCTGCAGTGGGGCTTGTGACCCTGTCCCTCCAGCCATGGAGGCACTTGTAACTTTGGCATCACCACTTGCAGTGGCAGCACCTGTAAACTCAACAACCCCAGATGCAGCAGATGCATGCACAACCCCGGCTCCCCTGCCCCCTAATGGAAGCAGAGCCTGAAACCCCAAAAAAAAGAGCAGATGTGCCCACCATCCCAGGACCCCAGGCGATTATGCCACCACCAGCGGCAACACTGGCAGCAGCGACCTGGAAACATACTCAGTGACAAGGAAGGCACTGGGCAATACCTCTGGCAGAGGCTATGGGGGCTGGAAAGTGCCGGCTCTCCAAGATAGTCAGAGGTAGAGTAGGTAAGAAAAACCAAAACTTGTGCTATAGCACCACCTACTGAAAAGCAAAAGAAAGTAATTATTGATCTGTTGAACTGTTAGAGTCAAATAAAAAAAAAATTAAAATTAAAAGCTTTACCTAAGGAAGAAAGGTGTTCCCTACTACAAATGTGCCAGCAGGGGAACACATTGAGAACCATTAAAAAGCCATGGAAATGTGATATCATAAAAAGAAAATGGCAATTCTCCAGAAACCAAGCTTAAAGACACAGAATACTGCTATCTAACTGAGAGAATTCAAAATAGCTGTCACAATTGAGATACAATGAGCTACAAGAAAACTTAGAAAGGCAGTTCAATGAGCTCAGGAATAAAGTTAATGAACAGAAGGAATACTTTACTAAAAAGATTGAAACTCTAAAAATGAACCAAACAATAATTCTGGAGCTGAAGAACTCAATAAACGAGAGGAAGAATGCATTAGAAAGCATTAGAAATAGAACAGACCATATGGAAGACAGAATATGTGAGCCTAAAGATACTAATATAGGAATGATACAGGGAGATGAAAAGAGAGCAATAAGATCTAAAAAATGGACACATTCTACGAGAACTCTCTGACTCCGTGAGGAAAGGCAACCTAAGGATACTGAGTATCCCAGAAAGAGAAAAGAGGACGAAGGAAACAGAGAGTTTATTTAAAGAAATAACAGCTGAGAACATCCTCAGTCTGGGGAAGAAACTGGATATACAAATCCAACAAGCTAATGGCCTCAGTGCAAAAAGAACTTCTTTTTTTTTTTTATATTAACAATGAATTTTATTTCAGTTATAGGTGTACAAAGATCATAAGTCAATACAATAGATTTTGTGTCCCAAACCCACAGTGCATCCC
>PVHT021183584.1:17052390-17093487 GCA_004024745.2 Catagonus wagneri
CTCAGGCTTTGATGTCCCTCTAGTTCCGATGGTCGTTGATCCGCTGATCGTTGTTTAGGTTTCTTCCCAGGAAACTTTTCTTTTTCACAGCTCCCTCCCTGGAGTGCTGGTTACGGTCCTAATTGCCTTTCTCTCTCACCTCTTTTTTTTTTTCTTCACTTGTTCTACCCAGTTATTTCAGGGGTTTCTTGCAGTTTTTAGAGGTTTAAATTGGTCAGCATTCAGATGATGATTTGTCCAACTTGTTTTATATTTAGATGCATTTTTTGATGTATTTGTGGGAGAGGGAGAGCGCGACCTCTTACTCCTCCGCCATCTTGCCGCCTCTCTGTTTCCTTTGTTCTGCAGAAGATTTTTAGTTTAATTTAGTCCCACTTTTTTATTTTTTTAATTTTGTTTCCTGTGCTTTTGGTGACTTACCCAAAAAAATCATCGCCAAAACCAAAATTTGAGGGGCCTTTTTCCTTGTTTTCTTCTAGGAGTTTTATGTTTTCAGGTCTTACATTTAAGTCCTTAATAAATTTCAAATTTATTTTAGTGAAGGGTATGATAGTCCAGTAACATTTTTTTGCTTGTGGATATCCAATAAGTTTGACCAATATCATTTACTGAAGGGACTAGCCTTTCCCTATTGTGTTCTTAGCACTTTTGTCAAAAATTAGTTGACTGGTATATATTTGGGTTTATATCTGGGTTCTCTACTCCGTTCTATTGGTCTACATGTCTGTTTTTATGCCAGTACCATACTATTTTAGTTACTATAGGTTTGTACTACAGTTTGTATCCAGCAACTTTACTGAATTAATTTCTTTTTCTTTTTCTTTTTTTTCCTTTTTTTGGCTTCACACATTGCATATGGTAGTTCCTAGGGCAGGGATCAAACCTGTGCCATAGCAGTGACACAAGCACCACAACAGAACTCCCCAAAAGGAAAAAAAAAATGAAATTAACAAATGAAATATATACAGAAGAAATGAGTTATGTAGAAAACAAAGATAACACTTCCTATGGTCAATACCCTTTCCATTCTCTGCATTTTTTGTGCATATTTTGGTAGGTATGTTGCCATGTGTATATTTGTCTATGCAAATATATAAAATATTAATGCTGTGAAGGTGCTGCCAGCTGGATAAGCATTTGAGGTAAAAATGAAGAAGATAAGTCTACCAAAATCCAACTTTCCCTTTTTTTTTTTCTTTTTAGGGCCATACCTGTGGCATATGGAAGTTCTCAGGCCAGGGGTTGAATCAGAGCTACAGCGCCCGGCCTACATCACAGCCACAGCTTTGTGGGATCTGAGCCACGTCTGTGACTTACACCACAGCTCATGGCAATGCTGGATCCTTAACCCAGTGAGCAAGGCCAGGGATCAAACCCACATCCCAGAAAACCTAGTCGGGTTTGTTAATCTCTGAGCCATGAAGGGAATTCCCCAACTTCCCATTCTTAAAGAAAAAAATATTTCCCTTTTTTGGCTATATCTGTCCCACCTCATTTATCTCCACATTTACTTAAAATATAAGAAAAAGGATTCTTGGACATTGATTTGTTCCTGAGGTAATCTTTCCATCTCAGAGGAAGACAAGTTTTAAATTGCAGATCTTATATAAATGTTTTCGTATTTTTTTTTGGAAAAAAATATCAAAACATAGGGAGAATCTTGGAAAAGAAGTGCTCAATTTACACAGTTGGAATTGATAAATAATGATATGCTAGTAGCATGAGCTCATGGCAAACCACACAGAACAGGGAATCAGGATAGTTACAGATAAAACTATGAGAAAGGTAACTTCTGTGGTGCAGTTTCCTCATATCTGTAAAATCGGATGGTTATGCCATATTGTTTCTCAATTGCACTTCTAAAATTCTACGTAGTTTCATGTTAAAAATAAACCTGACTCATTTTTAAGCCAATGTATAGCCACACACATGGAAGCATGGCTTGCTTTTTTTATTCACAGCTAGATTATGCATATCTACAAATTATTTGACTTTCTAGGGCCATTAATAACTGGTGGTTCCATAATGTTTCTGTTTTGAAAGGAATATAAGAAACTATGAATAATGATAAGGAAAGAAAATATGTCAAGAACGTGTTAAACAAAATTATTACCGTCACTCATCTTTTTAAATAAAAAATTTAGTCAAAAAGCTTCCTCTGTTTAGAAAAACTGCAGCATCCTACTAATATAATCTTTAAAACATTTTGTATTTTACCTGTTGATTTGAGACACAACATTTAAATTTGACATAAAGTTAAACTTCATCCTTCTCTTATCTGTTCTCATGGCACCAAGACGTCTCTGGAAATTGATCATTCTGAGCCAATCATATTCAATATGTCATATATTCGTGTGCGAGATGAAAATTAGCAAATTGACATAATTCTGGTTGAGCCATGTTTGCAGCGCCAGTCTACAAACGAGCTCCCTTTTCTAGTAGAACAGCATGACAATTCTCAGAAACCCCGACTACTTGAGTGAAAATTCAATAAGTAAGTTAAGAATACCAAATGGTAACCAGGCCTTGGGGAAGCTATAGAATTGAAACACAACTTTTTTTTTTGACAGTTTGTAGCACAGCTCTGGTGGGCTGTTTCAAAATCTGTCAAAACGATGATAACTGGACCTAAGAGTTCAGTTTGATTTTTAAACCAAATAATCGGACAGCCTGTCTGGCATTACTGCCTTTGGCCATGGAGGAAAAAAAAATTATCTGAGTTTTGAAAGAGCAAAAACATTAAAATCACCAAATTGTGGGTATTTACTGGCATTTTCTAGGTTTCCCTGCATGAACATCGAGTCGGGGCAGCTAGATAATGAAGGCATCTTCCCTGATGTCAATGGGACTGGACAGCAAACACATCCCCCCAAAAATGATCTTTAACAACGACGTCCCCTAAAGTGATGGGGGATCATCTGCCCCCACTTGTATCAATGGCGATTTTACTTTCACTTTCTCAGTCAATAAAACAGTCACTCCCACATTTATTATGGTGGATATTCAAGGAAAAATAAGAAAATTGCCACTAGAATCGCATTGCTTTTTGGTTCCCCCGGACTTCTGTTCAAAAATCTACAAAATTTTTAAAAGAAGGAAAACTGAAAAATACATTGATGATAACTGTACTTAGATTTGACTGGACACAATGTAATTCATATTGAATCACAGAGTCAGTAGACCTCAGGTTGAGAAGATACTTCAAAGATTATATTGGTTTAGACTCGGCTACTTACATATTCTTTAATATTTGAACACAGGCTATATGAAACTAAGCAATTAAACCGACAGGATCCTAATTATTTTATTGAGTACTTGAGATACATAACATCAATAGTAGCAGGTAATATTTATTACATGCCTTCAATTTCCCACACCCTGGTACTAAGTACTTTATGTGCATTTTTCCATTTGTCTGAATTAATATTAATAGGTACTAATAATATCTCCAGTTTACAGTGAGGAGATTGAGATTTGAGTAACCTCATGACTCTCCCAGAGAACAAAGTCGGTAAATGCTGTTCGTAGGTGATTCTGAATCATGGTGTACCTGGATTTAAATAGAGATGTTTCTTCAGGTGTTTAAATTCATAACCTAAATAAATAATTACCTAAAGAGGCTTTGTGAATTTCCCACCTGATCTTACGTTAAGGGGTTTTCCCTACCCATTAGAGAAAAACAAACCTCACTGCTGGCCTAGACTACAGTTTATGTTACTTAATTCAGTGATACAAATTACTAAAGAACTCACCCGCATCCCATTCATCAGATCCATGGCTATTAGTTTGACGACACATGGCATCAAAAGACAAGTTTTAAGGGAACAGATAAGGCTGTAACAAATTTTAGTGGCAAGAATTAACATGTGGCTATGAAGGCAGAAAAAGAAGTTTTGGTATGAGACTTCTTGCAAGGAAAAAAGGATAACTGCGAGAGAAATGAGGCGGGGGTGGGGGGCGGGCGGAGGGGAAGGAAATGCTCAGCTAAATACAATAAGCTTAACTTTCCTTTTTGTTTAGGGTTGACAATGCTTATATTTCTCCTCAGTCTCTGATGAGACTTGCCCATTTGTTTTTTTAGCAAGTAAAGACACTTTTTTTTAAAGGTGTCATATCTATAAATGCTAATAAGACACAGAGGTAATAATTGTCTCAAATTTCAGACAACTAAGATAAATGCTGAAAATATCAGAACCGGTTTTAGGGGAAGATCGTTATGGAAACTGTTCAATGTCCTAGTGTAGGCAGTTAATTACCATCAGAAATGTAAGAGGATGAAGAAGATTTTGGTTCCTAGAAATGTCTTCAGGGAAAGTTCTGCAAATAACTGGAAGATGAAATACTGAGGGTGAGCTTTGGGTCCCCAGCCCTCCTTGTCATGTTAACTTCTTGACTCAGGAAATTCTAATCTTCTGCAAAGTGGAAAATGCATATATGATTGGAGCACAGAATTTAGAGATAATTCCTTGAGATAGCATTATACTGCCTTCTACAATCCTTTGCTTTCCCTTCTCCCTTTTGTAGATCTCAGCATTTTCTTTCTTTTAAAAAAATGTTGAATAGTAGTTTAACAATAGTTGTCTGAAGGTGTATTAGGCTCTGAGCCTTCTTGGGGTGCCCATGTGTCTTAAACCAGCCCTCATTACTGCAGACTTGGAAGAGACTTTGAGCAAATATACCACAGTTTCAGATAATTACTTATATTTTAAGATCAGGCAGACAGTGAAGCTCCAAACCAAAAATACAAAATCAGCAAGAAAAGTTTATACCAAATTTCTCCTTCCTTTTCTATATCATTTCATCACTCCCATCCTATAATTTTATCTAAGTATTCCCTAAATAAACCATAACTTTGACTTTGCAGACCAAATCTATAAAAAGTCTGTGTTCTTTAAAAAATTCATTTATTTATTTTCTTTTTTCATGGCTGCACCTGCCCCATATGGAGGTTCCCAGGCTCGGGGTCAAATCAGAGCTGCAGCCAAGCAGCACTGGATCCCAGCCACATCTGTGATCTATGCAGCAGCTTGTGGCAACGCTGGATCCTTAACCCCGGAGCGAGGCCAGGGGTCAAAACCAGCATCCTCACGGAGATTATGTCAGGTGCTTAACCTGCTGAGCCACGATGGAGATCCCTTATGATTGATCCTTTTAGAATGAACTAAATATCTGAAAGGAGGCTAACTGCTGTTCAGTTCATATGTGACTGCTTCTAATTCTTTCTGGATAGTGGTGGGAATATTTATATAGTCTGGAGAATAAATTTAGTTATATTTGTGCTATGTACTATGAAGAAAATTAATTTAAGTTTTACATTCACAGTGTTAAATAGTTCAAATACAAACCCCTACATGACTTTTGGACTATTTTATAGAATCATTATAGCCACTGGGAGGAGTGTTGGTGATAAAACACAAAATGTAACTAAAGGTTTTTCCAAGGTTCTTTTTTATTTTTTCTTTTTGGCCACATCTGTAGTATGTGAAACTTCCCGGGCCAGGGATTGAACCTATGGCACCGCAGCAACCCATGCTGCAGCAGTGACAATGCCAGATCTTTAACCCACTGAGCCACAAGGGGACTCCTAGGTTTTCCAAGATTTGAAGAAAGGTTTTTCCAAATGACACCAGCAGTAGTTGTTTACAACCCTCCAGGTGATGTGGGGACTGCGAAATCCTAGTCACCTTCCAGGTACACACTGGAACCTCTCAGATGTGTTCAGTGGTGAATAGAAACAGAAATAGCTGGAGATTCAAAAATATTGTTTTTTTTAATGATTTTTATTTTTTTTCCATTATAGCTGGTTTACAGTGTTCTGCCATTTTTTCACTGTACAGCAAGGTGACCCAGTCACAGTAAAAATATTGTTTATAACAAATGTTTTACTTTTAAAATTACCGTTAATTTTAAAAATAATCCTTGGAAAATTTATTTTACTAGTATTGTTACAGGTGAGGCAGACAGAAACAGAGTATATGGAAGTCAGAATAACAGAATTTGAGGACCTAGCCTGGAATCAGAGCAGAGACACTCACCAGAGCCACACTGAATGATGAATATATTAATTTTCATGAGAAAGATTTAGCAGTTATCACCAGAGCACCAAATCAATTCCACAGTTCATATATATTAACATGTGTATTGTGTATATATAAATTGCTTTCTATATTTATGCTCAAATTAACTTAGATATTGAGAGCACTGTGTTGCAATTAACTTTTTCATTAAAAGCTAGACTTATTTTTTTTTTATAAAAGAATACTTTTACAAATAAGTAATGGAATAGTCAGGTATTTGAAGCCCTTATTTAAAATAATTTTTAAAACATAGGAAATTTTTCAATATAATCTGAAATGAAAAAATTGTGTTACAAATCAGATATGTGCTAAGGTAAATATCATTAAATATGTTGAAAATACGAGAAGATATTTTGGCGCTGCTTTTTTTTTCCATTATTGGCCGCCCCGTGACATATGGAGTTTCTGAGCCAGGGATCTGGCCCAAGCTGCAGTATTGACCTCAGCCACAGCTGTGGCAGTGCTGGATCCTTAACCCACGGTGCTGGGCCTGGGGATTGAACCCACATCCCAGTGCTCCAGAGACTTTGCTGATCCCCTTGTGCCACAGTGGGAGCTCCCGGTACTGCTTATTTTGGAGTGATGCTCTTTCAATTTTTTTTTTTTCAGATTTTAGGTGAGTATACATTAGGACAACTTTTTAAAAAGTTTCCATTTCTTTGAGGAACAAGTTCAGATGTTAGATAATTTAAGAGTGAGTGGATGAAACAATTGTTTGTCCAGTTCCAGTGACTGGAGTTGAAGCCTTGTCATTAGCACCATCTGCAGTGTAGTGGCAAATGGGATCTATTTCATTTTGGATGTACTTGGTCCTTGATTTTAAAACTACAATAACAAAAACAACAAGTTGTATTGCACTTAATTATAATATACTTTCGATATTGTTACATGGAAAAAATGGTGCTGATAGTCATTTCTTACTAAATTATAGAATTTCTCTTACTCTTTCCTTTTACATCCTGCTTTCAATTTTACTTGCCAAAGACAGAGACAATGATTTATTCCAGCCAGACAGTATATTTACATAGGAAATTATGGAATGTCATATGCTCAAGAGTACTGCCACAAATAAAAAACACTGATTCTAAAAAGCTAGATGGATATAATTGGCCCAATAGTTGAAAATAAACTTTTTGGAAGTTCCTGTTGAAGTTCCCATTGTGGATCAGCAGGTTATGAATCCAACCAGCATCCATGAGAAGGAGGGTTCGATCCCTGGACTCGCTCAGTGGGTTAAGGATCCAGCGCTGCCGTGAGCTGTGGTGTAGGTCACAGATGTGGCTCAGATCCTGCATTGTTGTGACTGTGTCACAGGCCTGAAATTGCAGCTCTGATTCAACCCATAGTCTGGAACTTCCATATGCCACAAGT
Source organism: Catagonus wagneri (assembly GCA_004024745.2). NCBI lineage: Eukaryota > Metazoa > Chordata > Mammalia > Artiodactyla > Tayassuidae > Catagonus > Catagonus wagneri. The sequence continues at coordinate 17,059,839 of PVHT021183584.1, forward strand.
GTAGCCCTGAAAAGCAAAACAAAACAAAACAAACGAACAACAACAAAAAAACGAGAAAGAAAGGATAAAAGAAAATATGAACTTCCTAAACTTTATTTTAAAAGATTAAAGCATTTTTGGTACTTTTTGGAAATATACCTCTTTCTGCTCTACTCCAACCAAATTTCATTAAATTAATCCAAGTCACTTTTAAAAGAAAAATATACTGCCTACACTACCTCTACAGCATTTGTATTTCTTCCCCTCGCTTTTTCTCACCATTTGTACTTGCATGTGCATACATCTGTGCATGAGCACACACACACAGAGTATAGACATGTTTACAGTCACAAGTACACCCATCTACAACAAAATTCTTTTCATCTGTTTATCCACATTTACAATCCATTGGGTAAATGATTCATCGTTTTAAAATATCTGCTTCCTGGGAGTTCCTGGTAGCCTAGAGGTTAACAGTTTGACATTGTCACTGTTATGTCCAGGTTTGATCCCTGGCCCTGGAACTTCCTCATGCCATGCGCGAGGGGAGGAAAATTCTGTTTTCTATTTCTCTCAGTCCTAATCAGCTCCATCTTGGCCTTTTTAAAATCTTCTTTTGACCAACTCCTTCCAATCACTTCTCCTTCTATCCTATGGATTTTTCCTTTTTTTTTTTTTTTTTTTTTGCTTTTTATGGCTGTGCCCATGGCATAGGGAGGTTTCCAGGCTAGAGGTCGAATCGGAGCTGCAGCTGCCAGTCTACACCACAGCCACAGTCAAGTGGGATGCGAGCCGACACTACAGCTCATGACAATGCTGGATCCTTGACCCACTGAGTGAGGCCAGGGATTGAACCTGCATCCTCATAGATCCTAGTCGGGTTTGTTAACCGCTGAGCCACAAAGGGAACTCCTTACCCTATGGCTTTTTAATATACTGCCGTCAATCCCTCCTGTGGCCTCTGAAATAATGGAATTGTTTCTCCCATCTTTTTCTCCCTTTAGTGTTAATTGAAGTTCTTCTGACTCTTCTACTTCACTTTAATATTGCAGCCTTTGCTTCTTGGGTTTCCCCAGATGCTCAGATTCAGGAGGAGAACAGGATCCACTCCATTCCCCATTCCCACTTTCAGAACTTTGGCTGCACCACATCTCAACAACATGACTCTGTTGACATCCATTCTATTTGTTTAACACAGATCCTCATAGTCGCTAATTTTAATCCCTAAGACACTCTCCTGACTTCCTACTATGTTTTTGAAAAATAGAAAAATTTATTTATTCATTATTGTTCACAGTGACCAGTACCCAGTAGGAGCTCAATACATGTTATTTAAATGAGTTTGTTCTGGAGTTCCTGCCATGGCACACTGGGTTAAGAACCTGACAGCGATCATTTGGGTTGCTGTGGAGATGCAGGTTCGATCCCTGGCCCGTAGCAGTGGGTTAAAAGATCCAGCATTGCCACAGCTTCATGCAGTTTACAAGTGCAGCTGGGATTCAGTCCCTGGCCTAGGAACTTCCATATGCTGCAGGTGTGGCCATTAAAGAAAAAAAAAATCTAAAAAAAAAAAACCCTGAAAAAAAATTAGTTCTGAAATATTACAACCAGATTTGTTTTATTTCTTTTACTCTATTCCCTTCACTAAACTCTGTGATCTTATCTATGTTAGTGCCTCTATTATTAATGTTTTTCCCATTTTCCAAAATCTTTTTATTCCAGTGAATTTTCTCAACTGCTTCAATCATCCATCAGCACATACATAACTGAAACCTTTTTATCATGCAGAATGGGTCATCCCCAACCTCTTTTCCTAGGTACCTTTCCCACACATTCATTTATATGGAAACACATTATCATTCTCCTTTAGATCATTGGTTTCTTGGCCCCAATAAAAAGATTATAAATTCTCAAGTAACACATTTTTATCTTAATTTGTAATTCTTACACTCAAAAATCATTTATGTGAGCAGAGTAAAATTTACTCCTTTGGATTACATTCTTTTATGCCTATAAACTTATTTTCAAAATAGTCGCACCTCTCTTGCAAGTCAATATACATTCTTCAGGTCGGATATTTGATTTGTTTCAAAGTCATGGGTTTTTCTCTCTATTATCTCCATTCTGCTATAAAGCCCACACAGTGAATATTAAGGACTTTCTATAAAGTATTTTGCAATTTGAAATTCTCCATTAGATTATTGCATGAATTTCTCAGGGCTGTGATCATTAATTACCACACACTGGGTGACTTAAAACAATAGACGTTTGTTCTCTCCCAGCTAGAAGCTAGAAGCCTGACATCAAGGTGTCAGCAGGGCCATGCCCCATCCAAAGGCTTTAGGGAAGAAGAATCCTTCCTCATTCATCTAGCTTCTGGTGACTGCTGGAATTGCCTAGTCTTCCTGTACTTGTGGCAGCATAACTTCAATCTTGACCTCCATCTTTTCAAGGCATTCTTCCCTATATCTCTTCTGTGCCTGAGTCTATTCTCTCTCTCTCTCTCTTTTTTTTTTTTTTTTTTTTTTTTTTTTTTTTTTTTTTTTTTTGCTTTTTACTTTTTAGGGCCGCACCTGTGGCATGTGGAAGTTACCAGTCTCAGGGTCAAATTGGAGTTGCAATTTGACACCACAGCTCACAGCAACGCCGGATCCTTAAACCACTGAGCAAGGCCAGGGATCAAACCCGCAACCTCATGGTTCCTAGTCGGATTCGTTAACCACTGAGCCACAATGGGAACTCCAAAACCCCTATTTCTGAATGAGGTCACATTCACAGATACCAGTGGTTAGACTATCAACATACTTTGTGGGGAGGGGCATGATTTGATCTAGAAATCTTTTTTTTTTCCTATTTTCTATTGTTGGCTGAGCATTTACTGTCATTTCTTTGATTACAAAAGTATTTTCCTTTCTGTCATTAAGAGTAGTTATAATCTCACAGTTGCTAATGTTGATAATCTTTTCCTTTGGTCATGGATCCTAGTTTCTAAGTTATTTGTATATCAAGGAATTTTGAACTGTATTCTTTGCATTTTGAATATTAGGTTGGGGAGTCTCTGGATTCTATGACCTTCCTGCAACAACTGTGGTACTTCTGATCTAGCATTTAATGAATGTGGTTTGATTCAAACTGCAAATCGTCTTTTGCAGTGGGCCGTTCTGTCTGAGAGTTTTTTATTGGCTGCACTGTTTATAGACTGCTAATGGTGTATGTTGGATCTGGTGTCCAGGACATGGATAGATTTTACGTAGGGAAATGGGTTCTCCTTTTCTGGGTCTGTTTTATGCAAAGACTTCCCTTACGTTCCAGTTTTCTAGTTGTCCCAACTTCCTTTTCCTTCAGCCGGAAAGATGGCAGTTTTTTAAAGGAGTTTGAGTCCACCTGTGCCATGTGGCAACCTGAGCCCGCCTTCAGGCGAAAGCTACCAGACAGAGCAGTCACCTCCTGAGGGTTTATATTTGCATTGTCTGGTCTCATCCAAAATAGGCTTCTGGGGAGTTCCCATTGTGACTCAGCGAAAACGAATCCGACTAGGAACCATAAGGTTGTGGGTTCGATCCCTGGCCTTGCTCAGTGGGTTAAGGATCCAGCGTTGCCTTGAGCTGTGGTGTAGGTCGCAGACGCAGCTCAGATCCTGCGTTCCTGTGGCTGCAGTGTAGGCTGGTGGCTACAGCTCCAATTTGATCCCTAGCCTGGGAACCTCCACATGCTGCAGGTGTGTCCCTAAAACAACAAAAGGAAAAAAAAATTTTGCGTTGACTGTAGTCACTTTTGTCACAGATATAACTCCATTTCCTGGATCCTTGACCAAACACCAGATTTAGCCAAAGTGGTCTGCATCTGCCCGTATAAATCACTTTATAAATTAGAGTCTGCATTCCTCACAGAACATAGATGTATTTGGAAACCAGACAAAATAAATCACAAAGAAGAGTCACGAAGTTAGGACTGCAGCCTAATTTTCGTGAAGTACCTTCAATTAGTGTACTTTAAACCTCCAAATTCATAATCAAAATATTGTTAAATTATGTTCATCTTAATTGTCTTTTTTTTTCTTCCTCTCATCTCACCCAGATACATTATTCACGCAGATTTTTCTCTCTTACTTTTCAGGGCCGTTGTGCTTTTATCTGTGGGTGAACTTCATTTATGACTTTCAGGATCCTTTTAAGATCCTGCAGAAAGTTAACAATTTTTTTTTTAATATTTTGATGTAAAAGAGGATGGGGTCTGATTCAGTAACATAATATCAGCATTTCAACTATCTATCACCATATAGAGTCCTTCCTTTAATATTAATTAATTCATTAATCCATTTAACATTGATTGAGTGCCTACCATGAGTGAAGTACTTGATGATGACACATGTTATGTTTCCTGCTCTTAATCTCACAGTCAAGTGATGGAGACGAATGCTGATATATTTGCGATAAGTGCTGTAAACGAAGTATGTACATAGGAAGAACATTTTCCCTGGCCGTTGCCAACTAAACATCCAGTGCAAACCTAAATTCCATGGAGGGCTGTCAGAATCATTGCTCATATTACTGAAGTTATCACTTCTCTAGATGCTCTCTCACACACACACACACACACACACACACACACACACACACACACAATCAGTTGTTTCTTGATGGACTAGGAATTTATGTAAACTGTTTTCTCCATATGTTAAAAATGTAATGAAGTTTGGTTTCTATATAAATTTTTAAACACGTCTAAGCCTTGTAAACGGTGTAAAAGGTGAAAAGTGAGGATGTCACATGTCACAGTGCATCAGGCTAATGAGATGTCTAACAAAGACTCGTAGACACACAGCCTGCAAAACACTTCTTCGTATTCATGTTCTTGATAATTTCGTGTTTATAATGTAACATAAGCCCCCTAAACCCTATTTCTTTCCATAGAACCGTGGGTCAACTCAAGGTAAGCTATTATTCTGCAAAAACATTGCTCAGAAATAACCTAATTAGGTCTTCTAACCACGTTTCTAAGGGCTACTGTTCTGTTATTATGTGTAAAATATAGGAGCACTTCCCAATAAAGTGAAAATGAGGGAAACTGATATGAAATCTACAGGAGTAGCTAACAATTTTCCAGACAACAGAGTTATATATTTTGCATTATTGTTCCGAAGACCTATAGGCTCTGATTACTTGGCACTGCTTTATTCTTTCTGCCCTTCCTAGCAGAGCGGCAGATTTAATTTTATCGGTATGAGAAATATGAAGCTAGGGAATTTAATAATTGTTTCACTAGGTAAGGGATGAAGTAAATTCCATTGCCTTTCATTTGATTACAATCTTCCCTGCTGGTTTAATTAAAAACATCCATGTGAGAAAAGAGAAACATGGTAGAGGATCTAATTGTTTTACTGTATTGGCTGTAGAGTAGGAACAATGAAATAGAAAGGTTTAATAGTTGTAAAACTTAAATGTTTCATGTAAATCTAAAATGCAGACCCGGGTCAGCTATAGACAAATGTCAGTTGACTGGATTCAAAATGCACTGCAGGCAGAAAAGATGACATTTATCAGTCATCCATACATCAGTAAGTAAAACAATTTTAGGGTTGTCTAGACAGGCATCTATTATTTCTTAAATTTGAATCTTTAGTTAGAAGGACAACAGCAGGCATAGTATCTATATTTAGTTTCAGAAGAAATGAGAAGAAAGGCTCAGGAAAAATTCCAAAAATATTTGCAGGGATATATATATATATATCACGGTATTATATATGTGTGTGTGTGTATATATATATATATATATATATATATATATATATATATATATATATATTTTACTAAATTAGCTTTCCCGGTTACCGTGATACAGATCTGAAAATTTGCATTCAATACTGATATACATAGTTCAGTTTTCTGATTTTTGGATAATTTGCCAGTCCTGTTTTTAAAAGGAGCCTCTTTATAAACATTTTTTTACAAGTTTTTATTCATTTAAATAACTGTTACTAAATTAGAAAATTGTTTTATCACCAATTTTGAAAATAGTAACTAGAGTTAGGTAGCAAGATACTAAATGTGCTAACTTGTGAAAATGTCATCCAAACTCTGTTGCAAACATAAAGCTAGTAAAAGATCGTGAGGAATAATGAAAATTAAACAGAATGGTGGATAGTAGAGCTATAAATTAACTTTCCATTTTCTAAGAGAAAAAAATTTGAATAGGTAATTTTATTTAAATTATATATACAACTATCCATTCAAATTAAGTTTAGAAAACCTTATCTGTACAGTAACAGCTAACATATCACAACATTCCCAAATAGAAAGATTGAGAATATGTCATATTTAAAAAATATGAAAAGTTAAAAACAAACACGAAGGAGAAACAGAAAGAAACAAATAAGAAATGCACAAGTGAAAGAAATCTTAGCATATCAGCTGATGGACTGTTTTGAAATGTTATTCCTTTTCTTCTTGCTGCTATTTTATTTTACTTTTTATTTGCAACTACAGTTTTTAGTGGTATAATTTTATTATTGAAAGTTTTTTTCTGGTATTTATATACGTTTCCAGATATGTAACTACCTAATTCGTCAATTACAGGTCTTCCTCTCTGTCTACCATAGCTAGTCGATAAGTTTTACTACTCTTCACTCATTCTAAAAAAAAACTTTTTTCTATATATATTTTTAAGCGAATTCATGATTTTTTTAAAGTCATCCTTAATTTGGGTTCAACATTTTTTTTTCTTTTAACTGTCAATGATTTTGTTTTTCTAACAACGATTTGTTTCAATGTATGTTTTTATGTTTTTTGTGTTGAGAAATCATAGCATCTTAATGCCGTGTATTCATTGGCTTTCCAAGAGGTGCATTTCCCCCTCCCCCCAACGCACATATGTCTTTGTGATGAACATTATTGTGCTAAACATATTACATGGTGCAGATTACCTCAGTCCACTGCTTCTAGATCTTATAGCCGTAAATCACAGCTTTTAAATATTTATAACATTCCCTTGAACACTTAAGGGAGAAAGCCAAAATAAAATTTTTCATTTGCTCCTAGAGGAAAAATCCTGGTGCTGTTTAAAAAACACTACCGTGGTTTTTGGTATTTGGTTTTGTTTTTTTAAATAAACTAAATTATACTAAATAACCCCCACTAAACTTTTGGTTCTGAATGAGTTTGCCCGCGTGTCTAGCTTTCCCTCGTTAACATCAAAATAAGGGCAAATAGTAATTTCTTAATACAACCGCAGGATCTCTTTTTATCTTTTATTATTATTTTTTTAAATCTGGAATTCTCTTTGGCTTCCAGTGATTATCATGAAGCTCACTGTTTTCTTCAGGCAAAAATTTAAAAGGCGATATGCACCCAAAATACACACCGAAGCATACAAATCGACTTCCAGTTCCATTTAAAGTATATGTTTTTCTGTCACAGACCAGCTGCAAAGGACAGTTCAAATGTATAAAATAAAGTTGGCTTAATGCTGCTTGGTGAAAAAACCTTGTCCGAAAAGGAGCAGACATCATTTTCTAGCATCTAAAGAATAATGCTGTCCTAGATAGAACGCTGTAAACAGGAGTACCCCAGTAGTCCTGAAAGTCTCTCCAGACATCATAAACTAATTTGGGGTTCATTTCCAAGATTTTTAAAGCAAACCTGTTTTGCTGCTTTTTAATTAGATGGGTTTTTTTTAGGTTTTACTTCTTGCACGTGCTTTACCACAAGTATCCACTAGGTGGGGATATAATTATATTTTTTTCTTCGGTATAGGACAACTTGAACATTTATGATGCTCTGTGAAAAGAATATTCATCTTCACAATTTGAACATGCATCTCTTAATTGGTGTTTCATAAATATTGTGATGTAAATCTGTATTTTGCCTGAGCATTATTTTGATATCACTCTACATTTCCTTTTTTTCCTGTGTTTTATGATAGATTCCAAAATATGAACTATAGATTGAATTGATTTCATTTTTGTAATTTCCTCCTTTGAATGGAAATATACAATCGAATGAGTATTCTCAATTTCAGAGTATAGTTAAATGTAACCCCCAGTATTATGCAGATGCTTGGAGACTGAGTACAGGTTGTTGGCAGGGACTTAATTGGAGGAGTTAGAGAAAAAGAGGTAAGAAAATTTCCTTTTTTCTCTAAGCCATGTGGAATACGCCACTCAACTCTATAGCTTCTAGGAAGCAAAGGATATGAAAGCAAATGAAGTGGTTCTCAGATGCTGCAAGATTCCCTCTTCATAAAAATCTGTCTCCTCTCTTTTTCCCTCCTTCTTTTTCTGACCTTTCCTTCCCTTCTCTTTCCTTCTTTTTTCTCTCTTTTTCCTCTTTCTCTCTCTTTGTGTGTATTTATATTTATATCTTTACCCCTATCCATCAAGATGGGTATATATCTACATCCACCCGTGTGAATATCCATCTTCATCTAATGGATAGGCATAGAAGAATGTACACATACATATGTGTGTATACATTTATATTAGTTTTTTTTAATAATGCAATTTCTGCCCGTATACATATCCTATACAAATACACAGTTAAGGACTTTATTTAAAAAAAAAAACAAGAAATAAAAATAGTATCCACTTTTAAGAGGACTCCACTTGCTTCTGTATTTTGTATCCCATTTGCTTTCTTTATGGATAATGATTTGCTAATTTTGTATTACTAGAAATTTAAGCATGGCATTTTTCTCCTTCTTTCTTGCATTGCAAAAGGATACAGTGTTTCCACGAACCTTGCTCCCGTGCCTTCCTGGAAACTGGGGACTTTATAAACTCTTCAGGCAGAAGGCGGAGAGATGTTCTCTTATACTTAAGAACAGACTAGATAAAAACAAAGAACCTTGCCTTAAACCTAGGGGTGGTCAGATTTCAAGAGCTTGTTTAAAGTAAAGTTGTGAGTTACTAAGCACATTAACTAATGCTAAGAGGATAACTTCACTCACCCTCTTCCCAAGAAATACAATCCTAATGTTGAAGGATCTTTCTGACAATGCCACTTCTCATCTATTGTGACGTGTGTACACAAAGGTGCATTTGTAAATGACAGCAACTATACCCAAGTGTTTATGCAAACGCATACACACAGGTAAAGGGAACTGGGTTGCTTTACTTTGGTAAATTAAACTCATTAGCTACATTTGATTGTATGTAAATAAACCCAATGCCTTAAGTTTGAAGACCCATTATTCTCTCATTCTCTGTGGTTGTCAATGCCTAGGATCCTTTAAACCATACTCACAATAAGTTTAGCCTACCATATTTCAAGCAGCTTGTTATTTTTTAAATAAAATATCATTTTGTATATTGGAAAGTAAACAAATAACTCTCAGTGCAACATAACCTTTTTAATTTGAGTCATTGACCAAGCCATGTTGATAAAATCAGTGATATAATTGCCCATAGATTCCAACCTAAAACATTTAAAGCAAGTTAGTTTCTCTAAATTTCCGATTGCTTCAAGTTGGTAGCATTATTGCAATGATAACATTTGATGGTTTTAGACTTTTCATTTAGTTCCTAATTGGAAGAGAGACAAATGTTACTGATTATGAAATGCTACATTCCATAACCGAAGTAAATCATCAAAAGGCAAAAAGAGTCAACCTCACACTTGCATAAAGAAATTAAAAAAAACAATAACATACTATTGCTGTTTCAAAGGGCAGGCACATGTAAAGAATCCACATCTCTTTATACCATTTTTCCTCTATTTTCAGCAATCTTTTTTTTTTGTCTTTTTGCCTTATCTAGGGCCACACCCGCGGCATATGGAGGTTCCCAGGCTAGGGGTCGAATCGGAGCTGTAGCCGCCAGCCTTCGCCACAGCCACAGCAACGCGGGATCCGAGCAGCGTCTGCAACCTACACCACAGCTCACGGCAACGCCGGATCCTTAACCCACTGAGCAAGGCCAAGGATTGAAGCCTCAACCTCATGGTTCTTAGTCGGATTCCTTAACCACTGAGCCATGATGGGAACTCCCGGTTTTGTTTACAATTTTTATGCTCAGAAGTATCTTTTAAGTACTAATTCTGACTATTGCCTTCATACTGATACCACTATAGCCAGTATTGATACTTGTTCCCAAACTGCAGTTAATATCAGTATTTATTTCCACAGAATTGGAGCCATTTTCCAGAGTGGCTTTTTAATTGACTTTAAAGAAACAAAGCTATCATCAACTTTCAAATAATTTTTTCCCAACCCTTCCTTCTGCTGCATGCAGATCTCTTATCTCACACAGACTCTCTCTTCATTCTTTTCATGTTATGTTTAAAAATACATGTGGAGTTCTCTCGTGGCTCAGTGGGTTAAGGATTTGGCGTTGTCACTATAGGGGCTTGGGTCACTGCCATAGTGTGGGTTCGATCTCTGGTCTGGGAACTTCTGCATGCTGCAGGTGAGGCCAAACACAGCAACGGAAATAAAAATATAGGAATACTAAACAAGTTTCAAGTATAAATTTTATTTCTATGACTCTTTATGATACCTAAGCCAGAAATAATTCTTACTATTACATATTTTTTGTGATTGAACATCTTTTACGAGTGAGGTAGTTTACAGTCATAATCTCTGATAATGCCCTGGACTATGTAAACTGAATGGTGACTACATTCTTATGAATCTGACTTTGATCACATTACTTAAACTATTCCACAATTAATCTCACCTGTAAAACTGCAATGATCTATACCTGCTTTAAACATTAATTGGATGAATGCATGCAAAATCCTTAGAAAAGCGCCTGAAACTAAAATGTAAAATGTTACCTATTATTTGAAACATATAGAGTCTAGAAATTTTTAAGCACTCCTTGGTATTAGTTGGCTTATTTTCAAATATCCCTGCATGGCATTTGACACTCTTATTTTAGCATTTATTCTTTTTTACATAAAAACAATTTTTTTGTTTCCTAGAGGTATTGAAATCTTGCGGCTGAAAGACATAACTTGACTTCCCCAACGTTTTGAGCCTTAGATAAAAAATAGAGCTTAGGTTATAGAGAGAATGTGCCCTGCATAAATGCTTTACTCCCCACCGAAAAAAAAAACACCTTGCAAGAAAAATTAGAATCCTCTCTATTCATAATTAGGAAAGAAATGACAATACTATTTTAATAACTACTATTTGTATGTGGTGACTTTAAATTTATAATTATGTTTCCTTTCTTTGTTTTCTTTGAACCCCGCAGTAACTGTGTAAAGTAGGCATCATTAGCCCCAAATGAAAAAAAGAAGGCAATGGAGGCACAGAGACTTAAATAACTTGCCAAGACTCACTTAGCACGAAATAGTGGAACTGTATCTGGGAGGCAGGTTTTCTATCTCCAGAGCTCCACTCCTAAATAGATCATTAGGACTTAAATGGACCTTCAAATTTTCTAGTCTAAATCGTTATTTATTCAATGAGAAGATGGAGGACAGAGAGGTAAAAGACTGGACAATGTGACAGAGAGGCAGAGTTTGGACAAGAGCCCTTCCTTGTAATTCCTAATGCATTCTTTTAATATCACAATATCCTATTATCTGTATTTTAAACAGCTTTTTTTTTTAACTAAGAAATTTGAGGTTGTCTAAAATTTTTAAAAAGCCCTCCCAAATACTTATAATAATTGCACAACTGACCCAGTCCTCTGATTGAGAGACAAGAAGACCATTTGTATAGCTTATTTTGTTAAGAAGGACAGAGCTTCATCACATAAAATCTCAAATTCTGTTATTTGTACAGTGGGGGTTGCAAATGTGGTTAGCCGTTCCTTGTGAGAGCAGTTCACAGAAGTATATCTTTCACAGAAGTAATCAGAAGCCCTGTCCTCTGCTTTACATGAGGTCTAGGTTTGTCTTTTTGCCCCCCAAGCCCCAGTAGAACCTAGACTCTAGAAAAAAATAATAGAGGGATGCAGAGAAGGCAAAACTCCCTCAAGCCATGATGAGCAGAAGATAAGCTTCTTCACAAACCATGTATTTGTTCTCAATTACTAATAGGAATTGATATCTAACCCTGTATACACAACGAGAGTAGAAAAACATTTTCCTAAGAGCATCTTCATTTGGATATTGAATGTATAAGGGTAATGCTAAAATGGAAAGGATTACAATGCTTCTCAGTTCTGATGGATTCCAATACCCTAAGTTTTATTCATTTGATAATAGCTTTGAAGATAACAATTATCAAGTAGATACAAGAAGTCCAGAAGGATACTCAGAGTCTTCTCAGACTGAATTAAAAGTGATTCTCTGCAAAACTGAGATTTCTTTCACTTGCTCATTTATTCATTTTTCATTCATTTACCTAATAATGTATTCATGCAACAAGCATTTATCGAGTCTGTTAGATACACAGGCCAGTGCTAAGGGCAACTAAGGGACAAACGAAAAAGGTATAGCCTGGCTTCTAAGAGTCTGAGTGAGAACTAAAGTATTAATGCACACGACTACATTACCAAGTTGAGAGCAGTAAGTGTCATGAGAGTTCATGGTAAACAAGATCTAATGGCGGTATTAAGAAACGAGGTCTATCCTTGTGGGTCGAAGAATTAGAAAATGGTTTGTGAAAAGAGAAGGATTTGGGCTAATTGAAAAGAAGATAAGTTGAGTTTGTGGAAAGAGTAGCAAGGACGTTGAAAGAGAAGGTCACAAAATGAATGTGAAAGGCGGGCAGTACGGGTCTCATGAGGATCACTGAGTTGTTGCGACTAGAACATAGACTAATTCAGTAATACACGGAGAGAAAAGATTAGACGTCTTTTTTTAAATTCTGTTTTTAAGTGAGCACTTTTTTCCCTAGAAATTTATCTTACATATATACTTGCCCATGTGAGAAATGACTTACGTAGAGGACATTCACAGCCGTATTATTGAAATATCAAAACTTTGAGACAACTAAGTGCTAATTTACGGGTAAATAACTGATGGTATTCACATGCAATGATTACAAAGCAGCTCTGAAAACTAACAAGCCAAAGAACAAATAAAAGAAACAAGAAAAATAAACCTAGGCATTTCCTATGTCCAGTATTCTACAGCACCCTTGATATGTTAATATTGGGTGAAAAAAACAACACATGGAATGGTGCCCATTGCATGTAATCGACTGTGTAAAAACCAAACAGGATGTAAACATGCATGCTTAAACATGTTGAGACTACCTCCGGAAGAACATGCAGTGATAAAAGTGGCTGCCTCTGGGGAGAGGTGGGCTGCTGGTGGAAGCTTTGGGAGGAAGAGTTGTTTTTCACTGAGTACTATTTAATACATTTCAACTTTTACAGATATTCAAGTATTTATGATGTATATTGTTTAAGGTATCCAAAGACAGATTGTGGAAAATTAAATTTTAGAAAATACAATGGGAGGAAAAATAAAGTAGATACAAGCTGGAAGTTACAGTGTTGAATTTTTTTTTTCTTTTGATAGCAAATGTCCTGGATGTGCTTGAAGGCAGAAGTGAGGAGATGGATGGATAGAGAGGAAATGAAATAGAAGGTAAGTGAAAATTACAGGATTTAGGGCAGAAGTGGAAAGGCTGGTAACTTAGAAGACAAATGTCCTTTCTATGAGGTGTCTAAACAGAGCCACTGAATCACAATTTTTGGACAAAAGCTGATGGATCATTCTTTTGTTTGTTTTTGTATCAATAGTGATTGGGGAAATGTGTGAGCTCAGTGGTTGACTTGGTACCAAGGTGAAGGCACAGTTGTTTTAGGGTAAAGATTGGATGGTTAAGGTGTATAAGTGCGTGACCACTTCCCTAGCCACTACTTTGTTATAGATCCACTTGTCCCTGGCCAACTAGGAGATGAGGGGTATAATCAAAGTGGGAGGGATTGGGATGGAGACAGAAATAAGCAAGTTTGCCATTCTTAAAGGTCACGTGGCTTTTCTTATCTGTCTGTGACCTCGTTAATGAATCTGGTGCAATGCCATAATCTACATGGTTGATTTGTTTGCTTTGAGGATACAGTTAAGTATATATGGACAATATTTTGAAAAAAGGTGTCAAATCATAGTCAAAGACAAGATAAAAAAGAAATACGAGTACAAATGATTTTATTTAATTTATTCTCTTTGAAATAAGTTGCACTAACGGCAAAGTTTGAAATTAGGCTGTAGCCTATTTAATTCATATTAGATAAATATCTTAATATTTAGTATGGACATGGTCATATTACTGCATTTGCTCTGAATATGGGCAAGTAAAAATTATAATTTAATTTTATTGGGCATCGAGGCCCATTGTGTTTTCATTTAAGTTAATCCTGGCATAATATTTGATCCACATTTGGTGAATGAATGATTACTGATATTCAAAGGCATTCCGAAGAGTTACTCTGACCTCCATCCTCTCCTGTTCCAAATTTTTGGAACCAATCTAAACGTAATTGTAAAAGTATCTTACAACTATTAAATAATGAAATCCTAGTATGCTGCATGAAGGTCATTTTTAGTTATGCTTTTTGAAATTTGTGGGAGGGGTAGCACAGACAGCAAGAATCAAAGAATAAATAAAGAAAACCTTTTTTGAGGTGGTACTTAGCCTAGGATTTATTCCTTTATTTCAAATCCATAGTAGGCTAGAGAAGCTGTTCTTCAGAAGAACATAAAAGACTATATTTTGAAAGAAGAATATTAAAGAATATTAAAGAAAACCTAACAAAAGAGTGCCACAGGTGAAATTATGTCTACCTGTATTTCTAACTTTATCTATCTATCTATCTATCTATCTATGCACACATGTGCATGTGTATGTGAAGTATTAAATAACAAAATAACTACGCCAATATAACTTTACTTAATAGGGTTAGAATTCAACCTTGAACAGCTGGTAAAGTGGAGAGTCACAACGAATTGCAATTAGTGTATCAGATCTAGTAAAATAAATTTAACAGTGCAATTGAGAGAGCAGATAATTTCCAAAAATATGTAACAATGTGAGACAAAAAAAACAGGACCTGAATCATGACAAACATTCTCCCAGCCGTTTTCAACTTCTTATTTTTTTTTTTTTGTCTTTTTGTCTTTTTAGGGCCACAGCAGCAGCATATGGAGGTTCCCAGGCTAGGGGTCGAATCAGAGCTGTAGCTGCCAGCCTACACCACAGCTACAACGACGTGAGATCCCAGCCATGTCTAAGACCTTCACCACAGCCCACGGCAACGCCAGATCCTTAATCCACTGA
This sequence comes from Catagonus wagneri, assembly GCA_004024745.2. NCBI lineage: Eukaryota > Metazoa > Chordata > Mammalia > Artiodactyla > Tayassuidae > Catagonus > Catagonus wagneri. Next base: position 17,074,995 of record PVHT021183584.1, read on the forward strand.
GCAAGGCCAGAAATTGAACCCACGTCCTCATGGATGCTATTCGGGTTCGTTAACCACTGAGCCATGATGGGAACTCCCTCCCAGCCTTTTTCACTCAGTTAGTAAAAACCAGCTTTATAATCCTTGTCATGTCAATCGGCCATGTCAAAAGTATTACCGACCTCTTTATAAAATTTTTTTTTTTTGGCTTTTCAGGGCTACAGAATCAGAGCTACAGCTGCCAGCCTGTGCCACAGGCACAGCAAAGCCAATCCGAGCCGTCTCTGTGACCTATACAACAACTCAAGGCAACACTGAATCCTTAACCCACTGAGCGAGTTCAGGGATTGAACCCACAGCCTCGTGAATACCAGTCAGTTCTGTAACCCACTGAACCTCAACAGGAACTCCCCGTAATATCTTTATGTATATCAACTTTAATTTGAAGCAGAATTTTTGAAAGTAATCTCTTCTTACACAATGACTTCTTTGAAACTTTGAGTTTAGTGTTATACTGCTTCTGATTCAGATAGAATAAATTTAGAATTAATAAACAAGGTTCATCTGTTTATCCTAGAATTAAACACTATAATTTTATCACATTTAAAACTCTGTTGTAGTAACAAGCGATACGTAATAATAAAAGCCATTACTCTGGAAGTTACTCATCTAATTAGAAAATAAACAGTTAACACTATACGTGTAAACAGTACAAATGTAAGTGGCACCAGAATACTCCTTAGAGAAGAAAAGGCCTTGCAGTGATCTTAGGGGAAATAGTGAAGCTCTCAGGGTCTGACCTCCTCTTGTTTCTCAAAGAGTGGCATATAAAAAGAGAAGAGAAGTTCCTGTCCTGGCTCAGTGGTTAGCGAATCTGACCAGGAGCCATGAGGTTGTGGGTTCGATCCCTGGCCTTGCTCAGTGGGTTAAGGATCCGACGTTGCCGTGAGCTGTGGTGTAGGTTGCAGACGTGGCTCGGATTCCATGTTGCTGTGGCTGTGGCGAAGGCCGGCAGCTACAGCTCCGATTCGACCCCTAGCCTGGGAAGCTCCATATGCCATGGGTGCAGCCCTAAGAAGACAAAAAGCCAAAAAAAAAAGAAAGAAAGAATGAATGGTGGGGGCTTGGCAGACAGGATGCTTCAAGGCATGGCTTTAGGTAAAGCCAGGGCAGAATCTGTTATAGTGCTGTCATATTTTATAGTGCAGAGAACATAGTGGCCCAGTAATATTTGGACAACGGACTGCCTAATGCTCTGTGGAAGAACAACAGCTCTCCTTATTGTCGCCATACAAACTATTTCTCACTTCCGACCCTTCCGGTTTTCAAAAGTTACTACACTTAACTGCTAATTAGTGTGAGTGGGAATTTTAAATAAAAGAGAGAGGCTTGCATGGAAGGCATGGTTCCAAGAGGCAAGGGTGACTCTGAGCAGCTGCATCCTTCTCTGGGAATTTCAGGAAATTCGAGAATGACTTTGGACTCTCTCAGTGTGGAATACAGAGAGTCCAAAGTCTCATAAGACGACTTAGACTCTGGGGTCAACTCTATAACCAAGTGACAGTTTGTGCTGCCATCATGTAGAGTGAGGATTCAGTTCTTATTTTTGTTTTTGTTAATTTTCCTAATGTTCGCAGAAAAGGCCATGGAGTCATTCAGGACTCATAGCAACTGCGATTGTAAACCTAGACTTTAGAGCATTTCTGAAGAAGCTGTTTAATGTGTGGATGCATCATAGCCTACGCAAACACCCCCCTTCCCACTCCAGGGAGTTGCCGTTGACTCAGGGTGTGTTCTCCTAGAAGCAGAAGGAGCCAAACTTCAAGGGTAAATAGTTTATTTGAAAGGAGCAGGAAACACCAAAGGAAAGTAAGAAACTGACTTTACTCCTTCCTGGAAACTCTGAGAAATGCACTCAGAATTATCCCACCCAGTGGCAAGGGAGCGGGGAGATTTAGACCCAACTCTCAAGAGTCATTTCTTGAAGGATGGGGGGTGAGGTTGATATCGATCTCCCCAGTTCATCCAGCTTTCTTCTCATGGGCCAAGTGGCCAGATTAAAAGCTCTCTCAGGGATACTCAGCTCAGGGGCAGCAGGCTGGCAACTAGAAGTCAGCAGGAGGACATTGGTGAAATAAGTCCACTGGACGTGAGCCAAGGAACTTATGTATCTGCCACGTAATAGGCACGGTTTTCTCTCTCAGTCTGCCATAGGGCTAAGAAGGAGAGGGGTCAAAGATGCCTTCTATTAAGGTTACCTACTCTCTCACAGTGCTGCAAAATTATTTTGATGTTATGATGGCACATACCTGCACACTAACAGTAGTCTCGTTAGTTGGTTTGGTTTTTAGATTTCCAAAATGTCTTGTCACATACTAATTGTCTAGCAAACAGGAGTTGTTAAAAGTTTTGATAACAGGGACTTATTTAATCTTGACTTCATCTTAATGATGTAATATTACTAATATTGTTTTAGGTGAGAATGGTAATGCTCAGTATGGACATTTCTCTGGGATACGTTGCAGCAAAACCTGGGTGTAAAGACAGATGGCAAGGCCATTGTCCTGCCCACATTAAAAATGCCTCTACCTTTTGAAAGATTGGGATGTATGTCCCTGTGGGGGTGAAGGACAGACGAAACTCCTGTGATCCAAGGACATGGTGTGGATAAAATAAGGTATAAAATGAAAAAGGGTCAAGCAATTGTCTTAGTCTATTCAGGCTGCCATAACAACATACCATTGACTGGCTGGCTTCAACAAGAGGCAGTTCTCACAGTTCTGGAGGCTGGAAGTCCAAGATCAGGGTGCCAGCATGGTTGGATTCTGGTGAAGACCTTCTTCCTGGCTTTCAGATGACCGCTTTCTCATGCGTCCTCATGTGGCCTTTTCTGGGTGCATGCGCACATCAAAAGGGAGCTCTAGTGTCTCTTCCTCTTCTTATAAGGGCACTAATTGCATCATGGGGTCTCCTTTCTCAGGATTCATTATCTAATTACCTCCTCAAAGTCTCACCTCCAAACACCATCACATTGGCAGTCTGGGCTTCAACATATGAATTTGGGAAGGACACAAACATTCAGTCTGTTGTAGTAATATATGGAAAAAATTCCAAAAATTTATTTTTCAGGATAGGAATTATATGGAAGAGGACAGACATTGGAAGTCAAATTCGGGAAATGGGAGATAAACCAATGTTATTTTGGTGGATATATATTTTTTAAACATTTAATTTGTTTTACAGGAGGACATTTTAGACTTTTAAAAATATGTTAAATAATACTGCAGCTAGCCAAGAAGACAGCATATATATTTTTCCCAAGATTATTTGAAACGGGTTCCTACTTTTCATGGAACACGGTCTGGGCAGAGAAAAGAGATTCTGAGATATTTTTATACTTGCAATCACTCCTACAGATAAATACTGTTCAAATGGATTGGTTAATAAATTTACCGTTTTTAAGTTCTTAGATTATGTAGTGCTAGCTTAAGCATTACACATTTTTTTTCCCCACAAACTATGTCAGGTGTACAAGTGGCAAAACACAATTAGAAACGCCAGAGATGGGTTCATAGGAGGAACTACACAATGATTAAGGCTCCAAACTGCCCCCTATCATTTTCCCACTTGCAATTATTCATAATTTCAGACTTGTCTCAGCCAGATCAACTAAATTTCCCTTGAAAAATGGAGAAGGAAGCCCGCCTCACTCAGTCACAGTCCAGAAGGAATTCCCTGATTTCAAGGACTCCTGTGACATGATTTCCTTTTAGTTCTGCACCTTATCCATCTTTTGGCAAATCACCTTCTCCGATCCTTTATTTTACAATTCAAATGAATAAAGTCCTGGAGTGAATTCTTTTTCTGTTTCTTCAAAATTCTCTTCAATGACAGAGAAATCTTCAAAATCACAATAAAATATTTTTAAGGCTTTTATTCTCTCTCCTAAAGTGACACTATGAAGTTTCACATAATTTCTAGTCTGCATCTCATAAAATACTGGCAAAATTTATTCAATTCAAATTAAATAGATGTAGCACAGCGTAATCTTTCTCTATTAAATATGTCACTTTTTGCAATTGTTTCTTAATATCCCTCACAGCTTCCATCTAAGATTAGCACTTTCTTAGCTGCCAGAGTTTCACTAACCTACTGAATTATTCACTGAAGCATAACCTTCAGATATCAGGTTAGAAAGACCTTGATTATGGCAGGAAGTGAACTGTATAAACCATTTTTCTTTAAAAGAAAATTTCTCAGTATAGCAAAGTCTGAAATGAGATAAGTATTAAATGTGTGTAAAAATTAAGTTCATAATTGATAGGAATTTAGCCAACTGTGACATTCCAGCATTTTGTTTATTATAATGTATAATACCATCCTAAGTACTGCAAAGCGGCATAAAAACACGTGCATCATCATAGGGCTTATTTTAACCTAAGAAGACACCAGCTTCCAATTTAACGAACAAAATAGTAGTACGTTAAATCACATCATATTTTTCACAGCCTCTGAATATTCAGATTAATTTAAAAAAAATTTCCTTTTTTATGTTCTATTCACTTTTCTTTCCTTCACCCTAGCTTTGTTTTAGTGTCGGATAGCATTAGAGTTCATGGTGAAGTCAGCAATTCACCATGGGCCTCCCTGCAGCAAATTCTATTAGTGGCATCCATTGCTTTATCTCAATTCAGTGCTGAAAGGTCATTAGAATACCGACTGAGGAGACAACACTTTGGCAACACCTTTGCTAGCGTTGAAATCAGGAAACTCACCACTCACAGATGAGACACCTCTGACCAATCCACTGGGTACCCAACAGCTAAAGTGCAGCCCTGATACACAGCAGCATTCTTCTACTAGAAGAGAATAAAATGCACAGAGACAAATATGGGTCTACATTTAGCGCCATTTCTTCCATTTGCCATTGAGAGAGATTTTTTTTTCCCTATAATATATTTGAACTAAGACAGCATTCAAATGACTTTTCAAATACTCAGGTGGAGCATATATATTTTAAATATCAGTTCACTTATTAATGCTAGGCTTCTACCATTACCAGCGCTGTAAAAGTCAACACAAGTTAAGAATGTCAATAGTAAAGACATGATGCATTATTAAAGAGTGTGCTTTGATCAGATTTTCTACATAGATTTGCTGTTCAGATGGAGGCAATAAACTAAGAAACGTTTTTCATCATGAATCGATGTAACATAGAAAATATTAACAATTTTCTTTTAATGTTGCCCACCCTATCCCCGACAAAAGTTATCAAGCACATTCTCTTCCAAAATTTTAATCTGGTTGAATGATTATTTGAAAGGCTTTTTATAAGCACTTAGAGAAGTGCCAAATAAGCATGTGAAACAAAAAGTTGCTCAGAACAAGCAGTGCACTGGTGAAGAAAGACCCAAGAAATGTGCCAGTAAAGAGAAAATTGTGAAAACATCTTTTCCTTAAGAAACAAATGTAAATCTTATTAAAAGCAACATCACAACAATTTGCCATTTTGTTCAGGTGAAAAAGTCTATTATTATAGGTACATATTAATACAATGTTTTCATTGAAAAAAAACACAGAATTGGGGAGTTTTTATAAGGTATGGTTACATGGTTTATTAGGGTACTAATTTTTTAAAAAATTATTTTTTTCTATTCAATGGACTTTTATGCTATACATACTTGGCTTGTTGAATAAATATAGTAAAAATAAAAAAAAAGTAGAAGAAAAGTCCCCCTTCTATTGCATGCATGTCATACCTTGCCAATTTGATATAACTTAATTTCTTGCATTTGGCACTTCCAATTTTTCTGGGTGGAGTATGAATTTAGAAAACAAACACATCAACATATGAATGTGAAAGACATTAAATGAAGGAGTTCCTGTTGTGGCTTATTGCGTTAAGAACCTGATACTGTCTCTCTGAGGATGTGGGTTCGAACCCTGGGTCCTGCGTTGATGAAATCTTTGGCATAGGTCCCAGATGCGGCTCAGATGTGGTATGGCTGCGGCTGTGGCTGTGCCCCAACCCCAAAAAGGACATTATATGAATTAGAAAGGAAAGTCTGATACCCTCTAATGAAGAATAGAGAGATAGGTCATTCTCCAAGAAATTCCCTGCAAATCCTCTTCCATTTGTTTCCAAAATGTGGAATAGAGTTAAATTACAGAGAATTTTCCTCGTGATATTTCTCAGTGGAAGGAGGCTATCTCGTTTACAGCGATTAGGTCGCTAAATAAGTGTAGAAATGAACAAGACACTATCTAGCTCCCTGGGAATTCAGTCTTAGGGAGGAGTTCTCAGTCTATTCAAAGAGGGGGTGCTCAGTCTAGCACAGTGATGGCAAATAGGATTTGCTCCTCCACTTCTTATGTTCATATCACAGATTTTTTTTTGTCTTTTTAGAATGCCCCTTAGACTCTCTTGCTTTTTTTTTTTTTTTTTTTTTTTGCTTTTTAGGGTCACACCCGTGGCATATGGAAGTGCCCAGGCTAGGGGTCGAATTGGAGCTACAGCTGCTGGCCTATAACACAGCCACAGCAACACAGGATCTGATCCGAGTCTGTGACCTACAGTAACACTGGATCCCCAACCCACTGAGCGAGGCCAGGGATAGAACCTTCATCCTCATGGATACTAGTCGGGTTCATTAACCACTGAGCCACGAAAGGAACTCTATGTCACAGGTATTTGTCATGGTCTTTTTTCTTGCTAATCTCAGATGTGACTCCAAAATCTTTCTCAACAAACATAGATTCGCATTCGAGTTGAAACTGCTTTGAGGCCCTAGTGGACAGTCCTTATTCTATGATAATTCTACTGTATCTGAGGTTCTGTGGTCAGGATTTACATGGACAGGAGACAGAGAATGCACATGTTAGGTATGTCAAGAAAACACCTTAGTAAATTGCTTTGAAGACAAAATGTTTGATCGTACTAACTCAATTGAAAGTCTGGACATATCCCCGTGTAAAATCAGAATTCAAGAGAGGGTCTAGGGAGTTCCCATCAAGGTGCAGCAGAAACGAATCCAACTAGTATCCATGAGGATGCAGGTTCGATCCCTAGCCTCGCTCACTGAGTTGGGGATCTGGCGTTGCCCCATGAGCTGTGGCGAGGCTGGCAGCTGTAGCTGTAGCTCTGATTCAACCCCTAGCCCGGGAACTTCCATCTTCCATACCCCATGGGTGTGCCCCTAAAAAGGAAAAAACAAAACAAAACAAAAAAGAGTTTCGGGGAGTTCCCATTGTGGCTCAGTGGGTTAAGGACCCAACATTATCTCTGTGAGGATGCAGGTTCAATGGCTCAATCCCTGGCCTTGCTCAGTGGGTTAAGGATCCCAAGTTAACCTAAGCTGCAGTGTAGTTCGCAGATGGGGCTTGGATCTGGTGTTGCCATGGCTATGGTGTAGACTGGCTACTGCAGCTCCGATGTGACCCCTGGCCCTGGAACTTCCATGTGTCACAGGTGCGACTGGTAGAAAGAAAAAAAAAAAGAGAGAGAGAGAGAGGATCTAGGGTGTTTTCTTCTAAAGGTCTTCTATAGATTAAATAACAGGACACGACTTGTTTGATACTCCTAATGATAGTTGTAGTGAGATCCAGAATCACTTTGTACATTAACAATCACCAAATTTCATTGTAATTTTCAGTATAATGATGCCTGCTTCCATAGGAAACCATTTGTTGTTGGAGGGCACAGAATATGTCTGTCTTACTCACTGATTTGTATCTAGTATATCATCAAGAGACTCTGGTATAACATAAGTGCCCAATAAATATTTCATAAATTAATAGATTAATTGGATGACTCTCTGAAAGTGCTTGGTATGTGAAAGTTCAGGCAAAATTGAGCAAAATTGTAAGTATAAATTCAGGAAGAGCTGAGAGGATGTACCATAGTCATCCAGCTAAACTCAGGTATTATCTTGACTTTTCAGAAGTTCCACTGGTAACAGATGCAAGCTTTGGTGTACTCAGAACACCGGTTCTTCTCCCACCCCCGCCCCCACCTGCATGGCATGCCGAAGTTCCCTTGGCCAAGGATGGAACACAACTGGCTAACACAGCAGCCACCCCAGTCACAGCAGTGACAATGCTGGATCCTTAACCTGCTGAACTACCAGGGAACTCCAAAAAGCACCCATTTGTAACCAGCTTATTCATGCTGGAAAATCAGGGGTGAACAGAGACTACTGGGGGAAAGAGGTCCAACTAGAAATGAAATAAGAACATGGCAAATCTCACGGAAAGTTAATAAGTACATTAGGCATGTGTTGAGATGGGGGAGGCTTTGGAGAAGGAACAGCCAGTATAAGAATCCTGTTCCACATGGATCTGAGTGCTGCTGAGTCACCGGCATGCAGGCTTCAGGTAATGTGAGAATCACGTCCCCTTTATATTCTTTCATTTCCTCCTTTCTCGCTTTATTTTTATTCCTCCTCAGATTTACAGCAGCAACCATATACTGAACAACGATCCAATGTAAGCCATACTTATTCTGTGACCATGAGAATGCTCGTGATGAATCAAACCAACGCCCTTCCATTCTGTTAGTCTACTTTCACTAAGTGTATCCATAAGAGATGCGATAGTCCTACGCGGGAAATCACCAAAACAAATTGAGTGAATAATTTTTCTCCTCCCCAAACCGGTCTTTCTTATTAGGATTCTTCATGAGATCGCCGATTAAGACTGCGATACAGGCATTTTGTGTAGTCTTTGGTTTGCCTGGGTACGGTGTTCACAGCGCCATACACAAGAGATCTGTGGCTGGCATCCTGGACTTCATCAGTGTATTTTCGAGAGCTAAACATCATTATTTCATTGAGACATCTTGTGCTACTGTCCCCAATGTCTCTTTTGTTACCAGTAAAAACTGTACTCAGGCTACCTGATGAGCAATGGTTGTGGTTTGCCTGTGAAAACAGGCCACAAAGACAGCAAATGGAACGTCTACTGCTGGTCATTTCATAACACTTGCTTCAAAACACACACGGAAAATTTGAGTGATATCCCCAAGCCATCTAACAAACTAGGTCAGATCACTCTTGGAACAATTACTCATGTCAGTGGCCCCCTTATCACTTCCTTGACTAGCCAAGTGAATATTTCACTAGTGGGCTATTCATGGGAAACTCAATCAAGATTTGTGGCAGGGTTATAATTTATTTCAAATTTATGATTGTATTCCTGGCGTATATTAAAGGAAGCAGCTTGCTCTTACTTTCCCTATGTAGAGCCATACAATGAGGATTTTCTGGGTTAGAGACTATTTCATAAGAAATAGAGACTATTTCGTAATTAAGTCAGGGTTGTAGATAGAATAAGCAACTACCTACGTGGTGCGATTTATAGGTTTTTCAAAAGTGCCCTTACTGATTTTACTTCTCTCAATGGCTTATCACGATACTTAAAAATTTCACTAGAATCTGTCCTTACACATCTCAAGACAAAGCTTTTAGCAACATTCAGTCATCTGCTTTGAGGATGAGTAAGAGATTGAGGAATTAAGTCTCTGAATTACCAAATGCTGACATATGCCAGGACTCTATCCTCAGATGATTCTTCTTCTCTAAGATCTCTAAGTGATCTCACCAATCTAGTACATTAAATGAAATTTTCATAAAATATTTCCAGATTTGGTCTCACTCTTTTTCACTGTGCTCCAGTATTTTATGTCTGATTTCCTATTAAACAACTCCACTTGGATGTGTGATTGGCAACATAAATCTCATCTAAGAGAAAATTCTCAGTTTCCTTCATCTTAGCAAAAGATATCACTATGGGAGTTCCTGCTGTGGCTCAGCAGGTTAAGAACTTGACCAGTATCCATGAGGATGGAGGTTCAATCCCTGGTTTCGCTCACTGAGTTTAGGATCCAGCATTGCTGCAAGCTTTGGTGTATGTCACAGATGCCACTCAGAACCCGTGTTGTCGCTAGAGGGCTGCAGCTGAAGCTCTGATTGGACTACTAGCCCAGGAATTTCCATATGCTGCTGGTAAGCCCGTTTAAAAAAAAAAAAGAAAAAAAGAAAAGCAGTCACTATGTACTTAGCTGCATAAGTCTAGATTCTTGGTAACATTATTGGGTTTCTTTATTTCTCCCCTTTGCATATACAATTCATTAGTGAATCTAGTCAGTTCTGCATTAAAAATATGTCTGTTCTTTGCACCATACTCAGAATGAACTTATGAAGATGTAAACACAATGGAAATAATTTTCCTACTTAAATAAATCCCTCTGTTATTTCTCATAGAATTTACAATAAAATTGCAAATTCTTGCTATAGACTCAATATGTAGCATAGCACTCTTGCTTCACCTAGGACTACCCTCTCCAGGTTCATTGTGTTACACTGCTTCAATTACTTTGGATTTTTTTCTTCTTAATGCACTAAGCATATTTGTTTGTACTCAAGGTCCTTTCTCTGAAATATTTGGGTTAGCCCTTTTTTTTTTCAGCCATGCCTGTGGCATGTGGAATTTCCTGGGCTAAGGATCAGACTTGAGCCACAGCAGCGACCAAGCTGCTGCACTGACAATGCTCGATCCTTAACCCACTGCACCCAAGAAAACTCCTAGATTAGCTCTTTTATTTCATCCACATCCTAATTCTAAGACAGAGAGCCCTTCCTTAACTATTCAATTAAATAGTCCCTCCCCTATGACTTGTCACACACAATATTGACTTTAACAGTGTTTAGTAAACTCTGAATTACCTAATATATTCAATTACTTATTTTTTACCTGACCCCCTCTTTCTGAGAACAAGGTTCTTATCTCTCCTACTTACTATTCCCAGGGCATATCTGAAATGATAACTAAGATACTGTGGAAACTCAATTAACATCGTTTGAAGGAATATCGAATGGATAGAAACAAAATCCTAGGCTCCCAATGTATGGCCTGTGCATTCTTTCCACTTAATTGGCACATTAGTAGTGAATATAAGTGTAGATCTTAGTTTAAAAGGTAGCTTATCATATAAGCTACATTATGCTACGGGAATAAATTATCATCAGAATCTCAGTAGTTTAAATATATAACCTTTAATAATTATTCACAGGATGTTGGATGCCAGTCACTGGCATCATTCTTCCATCAGAGGACTCAGGGATCCAGATTCCCTGCATGTTGTGATGTCACGCTTTCCTAAGGAAGGTGCCCCCCTAGCTCTCAAATATTTGGCCCACCATTGGTGACAAGTCCCCTCTGATAAATCAGTCTTGGCTGGAACTAGACTCATGGCTTAATATAATTGCAAGGAAGGCTGGATTATTTATGGGAGCACGTAATATACATGGTAAGCAGTGCTGCCTCTAACACAACATAATGGCTAGTTAGACAGGCTAAAGGAATAAGAAGTGAAGAGGTATAGGAGGAAAAAATTCAGGTGATTTAAAATTTTAAAAGAGAAGAAGAGAATGGGAGCGAAAAAAAAAAAAAGCAACCTTAAATACACTGATGTTGCTTTCTGGGCGCCAGGCACAGCGAATGCAAGGCCAATAACCATCTCCACATTGGTGAACACACTCTGCCATTTGGTTTGCAGCTGTAGCTGACATTATTATTTCCTGTGCCTAATATTATTTGAAGTTTGCCTCTTAAACGCATGTTCTTCTTGATTCTTTCCCTCTAAAGGATCTTCCCACCATCAGATAGCTCCACCCCAGGCTGGCCTTTGTGTTCCACTTCACAGCTAATCATCTTAGATTAATTCCAGGAGCACTTTTGCCTAATGGAGTTTCAGCTAGAAAGAGAGAGAAAGAGAACCGGGGAGAAAGCCCCTGCTAAGTGACTATGTTGACTCATTTTCCTTGTGTTTTACATGCTCTCCGATACAAAAGAAATCATGGAAGTCGATGGATTAAATATAAATGCGAAGTAAGGAAACGTGATAAAAAGAGAGGCAGATAAAAACGTACTTGAGCCCAATGGGCAGACCATGTGGTGAGCTGATATAATACTTTAATTCTGGCATCCCTGTGGCTAAGCTCAGGTTGACAACATTTCAAAGATGACAATTATTTGGAATAAATCCAAGATTATACTTTAAATAAAAATGTTCATAAATCATAGCTCTTCCCCTATGAATAAGACAAGCACATAAGAGATTACTTATAGGAGCAGTATTATCCTGCAATTCAAGCTGTTTCTTAAGTTGATTTGACTAAAAGCTTATTTTTTTCCCCAAAGTGAAAAATGAAAACATTCAACTTGTTTTGCTTTGTCCTGTCTATGAAGTTCAATTAAATGAATCACTTATTCTCTCAAAAACTTACATAAATGAAAAATGGGAAGTCAAGAAAAAGGAAAAAAAAGCTAATATATCTAGAGTGAAAAGAACTATGGTAACTGCTACAAAATGAAGCTGGAAGGGTGGGAGAAAACCAGGACCTGGTTTATGCAGTGACTACAGTAAGTGCTGCAAGTGACTCTCGATTTAGGAAAGAGAGTTATCTCTGTCTCTTGGTTTAGAAAATGATAGGACCGGAGTTCCGGTTGTGACTTAGTGGAAACGAATCTGACTAGCATCCATAAGAATGCAGGTTCAATCTCTGACCTCGCTTAGTGGGTTAAAGGATCCAGCATTGCCATGAGCTGTGGTGTAGTCTGCAGATGCTGCTCCAATCTGGCATTGCCGTGGTTGTGGTGTAGGCCGGCAGCTATGGCTCCAATCTGACCCCTAGCCTGGGAACCTTCACATGCCACAGGTTTGGCCCTAAAAAAAAAGAAGAAAGGAAAATGATAGGACCCACAAAACAGCTTCCCTACCCACTTTGTACTGCTTAAAAATGAGCAAATCTGACTTCCAGTTTTGGTACTGCTGCATACCAGTTTTGTGTCCTTGGGTGAGTTTTTATTTTATTTTATTTTATTTTTAAATTTTATAGGTGTATAGGCATATAGTTGATTTATAAGATTGTGTTAGCTTCAGGTATCCAGCAAAGTGATATATGTACATATTCTTTCTCAGATTCCTTTCCCATATAGGTTATTATAGAATGTTGAGTAGAGTTCCCTGTGCTATAAGTAGGTGCTTGTTAATTATCTATTTTATATATAGTAGTGTGTAAATGTTAATCCCAAGCTCCTAATTTATCCCTCCTTCCCATGTTTCTCCTTTGGTAACCTTAGGTTTTATTTTGAAATCTGTAAATTTGCTTCTGTTTTGGAAATAAGTTCTTTGGCATCATTTTAAAATTAGATCCCACATATAAGTGATAGCGTGATATTTTGTTTCTCTGACTTAGTTCACTTGGCATGATAATCTCTAGGTCCATCTATGCTGCTGCGAATAGCATTATTTCCTTCTATTTAATGCTGAGTTATACTCCATGGTACACATGTACCACGGCTTCTTTAGCCATTCCTCTGTCAGTGGACATTTAGGTTGTTTCCATGTCTTGGCTATTGTAAACAGTGCTGCAATAAACATTGGGGGGCATGTATCTTTTTGAATTATGGTTTTCTCTGGATAGATGTCCAAAGTAGGATTGCTGGATCCTATTGTAGTTCTATTTTTAGTATTTTTAGGAACTACCATACTTTTCCCACCATGGTTGTACCAATTTACATTCCTACCAACAGTGTAGGAGGGTTCCCTTTTCTCTGAACCCTGTCTGGCATTTACTGTTTGTAGACTTTTGAAGATGGTCATTCTGACTGGTGTGAGGTGATACCTCATTGCAGTTTTGATTTGCATTTTGCTAATAATTAATGAAGTTTAACATCTTTTCATGGGCTTTTTGGCCAGCTGTCTGTCTTTGGAGCAATGTCTATTTAGATCGTCTGTTGGGTGAGTTTTTAAACTGTAAGTGTGAGTGCATTATTTGTACAATGCAGATTTAAACCTCACAAGGTGAATTAAAAAAAGTAAGGCACAATGCTGGGCACATAATACATGGAGCCTTAGTGTAATATAAAGAATTATATATATTATATATGCTTATGATATAGGTATCTCCTCTAGCTATCTGTTATTGATCTATCTCTGACATTTAGATAATTATTTATGGATGCTCATTTATTTTTTAAAAGATGATAATATATTCACTATTTTCCTATCACAGCTTGTATATCACCAGTGACATGTAAAAGCTTTGCTCCTTCAATAGTGTACACAAATGTTTTATTGTTACCTGTACATCTCAGTGATATGGGCAATTGCTTTTTAAACTGAAGGATTACAATGGTCTAGAGAAGGGTATACTACTCACCCATTGGCATGGGAAATAGCTCTCACATACATGCCAATGGAGTAAGGTTTTCTTGAAAGAAAAGTCATAAATTTAGTATGAATAAATGTTACATTACCAAGTAGTGAATAAAACTCAGAGAGATGCAGAGAAGAAATTACAGAAAACAAATCCATATTAGTTCCAAATTAGATTTCTTTAACACACTGAAAAATACAAAAATGTAATGGAAATGGATTAAGCCTGCACAGTACTTTAGACAAAATTACCTTTTAAAACGGAAAGTAAAGATAGTGATGCTTAATATAAAGCCAGTAAATATCCCCATGAAAAAATTTTGGTGGGGGCATTGGAACTTTAAAAAAGTATTCTAATAGAATCTGAAAGGATTTATATTACAGCAGTGACTTTCAATCTTTTGGATTATAACTTATACAGTGAAGCGTATTTAGAATTATGACTCAGTTCCCATGCACATAAATGCACCACACAAAGGTAAAAAAATTTGTACAATGATATTTACTGCAAATACATGTAATGAAGTTGAATATTTTCTATATTTTTATACTTTGTTAGATGTTAATAACTTCCAGTAAATCAGTTCCCGGAAACTTAAATGAGTTATGACCTACTTACATTCAAAATACGCTGTTTTACAAAATATTCAATGGTTATCAAAACAAGAGCTATAAGAGAATCCTTACCTTATTAGATATTCACATGTATAAGAAAACTACAAGCAAATGAGTGAAATTATAGAAATTCCTGAACTGTATTGACATTTAAATAAACAATTTCACATGAAATAAGGATGCTATTCCATTTAGTGATAAGATCATATGATACATACACGTGAATTGTTAGGGCAAACTTTAGTCATTTTGGAAAGATGATATTTAGATTCTCTATTTTACAACTTACATCTAAATAAATTGCAAAGTTAGTAAAAGTATAGGTTTAAAAAAACAAAATTACAGAAGTAGTAGGAAAATATAAAGACTATTTATGTTGTTTGGGGTTGTGGAAGGCCTTTACAAACATGATAACAATGTCAGAAATCATTTAAAAATTATAGAATCAATTTCTTTTAAAATTCAACTAAAATCCAAATGGCCATGTGAGAATAATTTGAAGTGTATGTAACATACAAATTATCTCTAATCTGTGGATACTTTCCTTAATACTTAAAATAAATACCACAAAATAAAAATAATGTGTGGAAAGCATAAATAAACAGTTTATAAGGAATAAGCCTCAACCATCTGTAATGAAAATTTTAAAAATTCAAGTTGATCATTAAAGAACTTCCAGTTAAACAATAATAAATTACTTTTGTATTTATCAAATTGGCAAACATGTATTTTTAGTGTTATAATGTCTGCTTTTATTTAGTTGACATTTATTGAGTGCTTTCTATATGTCAGACACGGTTTAAAAATTCAGCATCCTGTTTAATTTTTCCAAAAAGGCTATACGTGGGTAAACTACCATCTCTAGTTACAGAACAATAAAGTTAAGACGCTTTAAGTAACTTGCCTTGTAGCTAATAAATAGTAGAGTCAGGGTTTGATGCCAAGAAATCGGACATCAGAGCCCATGTTTTCAATCAAGAATATGAAAAAATGTTGTAGGAAGGGTAAGGCAGTAACATTTTTCTAGAGAGCACTTTTACAAAATATCCCAAAAGCACTAACAATGTACTTGCTGCTAGGAATATCAATTCTATTTCTACATATTTACCCAGGATGTAGTCACAAATCTGTGTAAACAATTAGTCACATAAATTTCCATAAAAATTCTTTTATAATTATAGAAAATGGATAGAAAAGATTAAATATTTACTACTCGAGTATATTATTTGTGGCATATGTATGTAATCAAATACCTTTTAGCAACTGCAATACTACTTTTGAATACTAGTTATTGACAGAGTAAGTATCAAAAATAGATTGTAAAACAATATGTATAACATGAATTTCACTAGGAGAAGGAGATCAGAAGGAGAGAAGATAGTGAGATGGGAGGAGTAATTTCTGGCTCCCTCCTGCAAGTTTTTCTTGCATTTACTATGTCCATTGAGCCTAGTCGTGTTTCCTAACAAGGTGACTGACTATAGAGTTCATGATCCTTCTAGCTTCCAAAGACACTGCTGCCACTCATTCATTTGTATGTTGGGTTTGTAGCAGCTCACCTGTGACCAGCTCTAGGTTTTATCTTAACCTTTGTGGTTGCTTTGTACCGAAGCAGCTGTAACTACCCTCCTTTTAAAGTAAATCTCCTCAGATATCCACTAGAGTTCATTGTCTATTCAATCTGGAGAAAACATATAGAGGAGATTAACACCTGAGAGTCCTCATTTTGGACTCATAATGTAAGTTTAAATTCATAAAGTATATTAAAACTTTTGTATATTAATGGGTTCTGTTCACTGAAAAAGCCTAGAGACAATGAATGACTGTATAGCAATGAGCATGCGCAGGACTGGGCTTTTGGAATATGCATATTACCAACTTGGGGGTTAGTGAGAATACAAAACATGACTCTGGACCATCTTGACATACCAGAGCATGACTGTTGTCAAAGATCACTGCGACGAATGGAACAAGTTGAGCTTCAGAATGGATAAAAATTGAAATTGATCTAAACTTGTGGACCATGTTTAAACAAACATGTTTAATAAGTTAGTAAACAAAAAATCTATAATTGGTTACCTGCTGAAGATAACAGAAAACAATTCATTATCTCAAAAACTGGTTAAATCAGAAGAAAGATAAATATTATCCTGACTTTCTACATGAACCAAATCAAGGGATAAAAAATTAGTACGTTGGGGGGAATGGTCTCTGGAAATCTTTCCTTTTTTTTTTCACTTTGGATTGTTAAAAAGACTCATAAGATGCAATAGAATGTGTTATATTTTTTTTTAAGGCTGTTATCTAAAGTCAAAGAGCGTGGTTCTGCAATAGAAAGAGAGGGCACATAGACATCGAGAAGCCAGTGGATGTTCAGGTGCAATCTCCCCGTGGTTCTTATTCACAGACACCTCGACTTGATCTGTGCAACGAATTTTGAATTTTGACTTTAAAAGACCTCAAGGCAGAAGCTTCCAGGAGGTCTTTTATGCCCTTCTGGTTACATAATCAACCAGCTGTGTAACCAGTTATGCTCTTACAAAACTATCCATAAACAAACTGGCTCTGGGGTTTTGGGGGATCACCAGGGGAGTTATGGATTTTAAACAAAACATCATAAATTTCAGTGCACTTACCTTGGTCAAGAGTCAAAGTCAGACATCCAGGCATCCCTGGAGATAAAAAGAGTTTTCCAAGGCCAGCTACAGATTAACTCTATCCTGCAGAGCCTCCTTATGAAATTGTTTTACCAAATGAGTAAAAACAAAATAATAGAATCAGAATATCATGATTTTGCCATCCCTGATGGATTAATGGATCCAGGCATTTTGACTTCCAGCTGAGGACATCACAGAAAAAGAAAAGGTATTTTGTGCCTCCGGATGAAGGAATACACCCCAAAGGAATCCGTCCTGAGATTGAGTGAGTCTCTGGATACAGCTTTTGCTTTTCAGGAAATAAAGGATGGAAGAACAGGTTCAATTACACCAGGAGTATGCTATCAGCAAATCTAGACTAAAAACCTAGGTCACATGTTTACGTGTCTTCAATATACTATCAGTGTGTGTTATTCACCTGAAAAATTACACAGAAAGAAACGTATAGGGCAGGGGAATATAAAGAATTTTTTAAAACTTGTATCAAGTTAAAATTTTGGCAAGACTGTATTTATGACTAGAGCTGCACTTCCACTGGGGTGATGAAATAATAAATAAATGCAAAGAGAGTGTGCTCCCATTGGGATGGAGCATGTGGAGGGGGCTTCTGGGGTGACAAAGTTCTGTTTTGTGACTTAAGTGGGGTTCAAAACATGTTTGTCTTATAATATTTCATCGGGCAATAATATTTGTGTACATGTGATTTTCCACATCTGTGTTTTATTTTACAGTAAAGAGTTTAAAAAGTTCTGTTAGAAACACGGAGTTCCCTGGTAGCCTAGTAGCTTAAGGACCCAGCATTTTCACTGTGTGGCTCTGGTTACTGCTATGAAGAGAGTTCTGTCCCTGGCCGGGGAACTTCTGTATGCTGTGGCTGAGGTCAAAAAATTAATTAATAATTAATTAAATTAATTAATTAATTAAAAGTTTAGAAACAGAGGTTGAGGCCTTGAGTTCTAAGGTAAGGAGTCAAGTCTGAATTTAATTTGGTACTGTGAAATTTTTTTTTTTTTTTTTTTTTTTT
>PVHT021183584.1:17094487-17128595 GCA_004024745.2 Catagonus wagneri
GATTCGTTAACCACTGCGCCACGACGGGAACTCCGGTACTGTGAAATTTTTTGTTGATTATCTAACATAATGAACAGATTTGGGGGGATACAGTCTTTAATCTGAAGCTCAAAGGATAATTTGAAGATAGCCATGTGAATACATGTGCTATATTTAGGGTCATCTAGCAATAATACGTGGCTATCCTTGAGAATTCTAGATCAGACTTGAATAAGAAACTCTTCAGATATCACTGACCTTGGTGTTGGTGTGATAACAAGAACGTATCTATGACATTTTTGCAAAAAGAGTGCTGGCTCAGGAAAAAGGGAGGACCTAGGCACACCCACTGTGGCTTAATGTCAGTGTACCTTTGGCTTCTGGGACTGCATATTGTAACAACGGATAGTAGAGAATGGATCTGTGCCCCAGTAATATCTTTAAATTTAAAAGAATCATCGAACTTTCTGTTTATGCTACTTAAACACAATAGGTAATTTTTACCCTTAAAATGGCTGAATTAGTGAACTAGCAAAATTAGTGGAGTCTTCAAAGAAATTACTGAGAAAGAAAATAATTTGGTCCAGAGAACCAAAGTGTGAATGACTGTAATACACAAGATTTCCCTGTAGTTTCAAATGAAAAGAGTAAGATGGGGTTATAAACAAGGGTGGGAAAAGTAGCCATAGCTACAGAGATAAAAGCAGATTTTCTTTAAACCCTGGGTAGAGAGTGTATATATGAAATAACATTGTAATATATAAATGCCCTCCCCCCTTTTTTTTTAGCTAGAAGAACAAGAAAAATGCAGTCTTATGGCAGTATTTATACATGTGAAGATACTGCTTAGAAAGTACAAAGGTAAGGAAGGAGGGAAAAAAGGTAGAGTTTGTGTGAAAACAAACCAACACTAACTTTACAATTCTGAACTTTAGATGATGGCAGACTCTTTTATTCAAAATGCCCTATTGGATAATGCAAACACTAACATTCGTAAAACGAGTGCTTTGTATCTTTAATAACCATCATTCTGTGTTTAATAACCAAACGGATTATTTCTTCCTCTTGAAATAATGTCCAGTATTTAAATAAGGGAAGCAAGTAATGCAGAAGTTGCAAAAAATCTATATTTTTGTACAGTAGCAGGGGAAAACACACACACACAGGCACGCAAACACAGAGTTTGGTGTGAAAGGTAAAACTGAGTTACTGGAATGGCTACATTTATATTTGGTAACATCCCAGACTGGAGTAAGAGGTGGTCAGACCCAGCACACATGAAAATGGAAAAAAAAAAAAAAAGCTAAATACCAGCCTAGATATGCTTGTGATATGCTAAAAATGAATTTCAAGTACTGAAAGCACGACATAAGAGGAAACTATCAAACAACTGCCAAGTTTGAGATTTAGAAATGTCACTCACTGATGCTATTTCCAAACAAAAAGCTTTTATTCTTATGGCAGGTTTTCACAGCTTAACAGATAAGCTTGTGTTCGCTGTTTGCACATTGCTTTTTGGAGAGGTATTTTCTGAAACAAGGAAGCCAGCGTGCACGAGGAAAGAAGGAGTTAATGGGTTAAAAACTGTGTAAATGTTACTCCAGTAAAATTACAGCTTGTTGCTCAGATGAATACTCTCCACTTCTCGTATAGCTTTAAATTATGGACAAACGCTTGCAATTGTGAACTCCCCACATTGTGGCTGCCTGTTCCCAGGCTTCATCAACCAGGGCTGTCCAGTGGGATTACTGTAAGCCTTCACGGCAGTCTGCCAGCCACTGATGAGAAACTCATAGCCCTGGATGTTAGATTGCTCTCTTTATTCCATCCTTGTGAAGGCTGTGATTGCTGTCATGGTGTTAGGCTAGAAATTAGCATTTTGTGGCCCAAATTTTGCCATCCAGAACACATTCAAAAAAAAAAAAATCAGGGAATAGTCATTCTTCTGTCGAAAAAGGAGCTCAGGACTATCATGATACAGACATCTATAAAACTTAGGTCAGGAAATGTTGTGTGCTCCTGGTTGGCAAAGCTGATGCGGGGCTGTTTTGCTATTGAAACGCCTCTGCTTAGAAACTGATGGTTTTTATTTTGCAAAACTAAGACTAACTGAGGGAAATACAGTGTGTTTCTTAAAATGCTAAAATTAAAAAAAAAATAATCTTGGTCTTCAGCATTCAATTTTTAAAATCTGAATTAATTACAAGGGGCCAGTTAGTACTAGGCCAAAAATCTAATTCTTAGCATCACTTATATGTAGAAGCAATGATCATATAATACATGCTCTCTTGTAATAGCTTCTTTTTGATATGTATGTCTGAGTAAACTATGGAAAGATGAAAGGTAAAGGAAATATAAAATATGAAGTGGTAAATATCATTAATTCTGTTTGTGTTTACTCCTTAAATCATTATGACAAAATAACCAAGGTAGTGTTACTATAACAAACAATATTTCATATCATCAGTGATTCTGTGAATGTCCTTGCATTAATATTTTCTCTTTATCTTGTATTTTCTTATACCTATGTCCTTACTAAACATTATTAACTACTGATTTTTTAGTTTTATGTGAACTTGGTTAGGACTTACATATAATTTAATTTCAACTCTTTAAGATAGAGATTAATTATGGTAAAAAAATGGAAGTGATTTAAATTTTAGTAAGAGAAAATGTCATAGTTTCCTTATCTTCTGATTCTTCTTAGGCTATATCCACAGACATGCTAATTTTTCCTGTCATTAACAGTGAGCAAGCTAGAAGAAACCTGACATGTGGGGGCACAGATTCTGTTCGGAGGCTTGATATTTATCCACCCAAGCTTATCCGTCATCTTTAATCATGCAAACGGCAGAATTACTTAATCATTTCATTTTATTGAAAAGAAAAAGAAAGATTTACATTAAAATGATGACATGCAAGAAAAAAAATAAATTGAAAATGATTATGAGGAGAAGGTAATGCAGAGACTAAAGCTCCATTGGTTTTGTGATGCTCATTTAAAGCAATGATCTAGTAAAACCAAGACATAAAAGCAATGATGATGTTAGCGGTTGGGGTATAACCATCTTATCTTTGCCTTCCTAGTCTGTATTCTTAGAAAATTATGTGGAGAAGCGAAGACAAATAATTAAGCGTTAGACCTAATTATCTACCCCTTCCCATTTTTATCCCAGATTGAATTATATCATAATGATAATTTTATATAAAGGACCATGACCCCCAAATTTAAATTCAATACCTTGAAGATCTTTATACAAAATAGTTGTTTTAATTTCAATAGCAAAAAGAAGCCAAACCAATCAGACTCTAAGAATTATCAGGTTCAATTAATATACATTAATGTAGTCTTATTTTTCCCATTCAGCATTTTTTTTTTTTGTTCTTAGTATATATTACCAGTCCTTTTTTACTCTTATGGACAGTAGCATGTTTTGCATAAGCAAAGTATTTTATGCACTGCTTTATATTATAGAGTTGGATGCAGATATTTCAAAACAGTTGCTTGGGATATTTTCACTGCTACCTTAGCCCATCTTTTCTGTTTTATATTATTTGTTTCTATTTTTCCAGTTGAAAAACAGTAAGTAGTTATTTTAAAGATGAAGACTTTTTAACAGTTTGTAAAGCTATTGACCGTAATTTTTTAAGTTTTTAAAAAATGTTGTATAAAACAAGGATTTTTGAAACAATAGTCAGGTCTCTTCCAAGAAATTTTTTCTGGACCTTAAAATATACATTGTCTTGTATGGTTGAGTTAAAATATTTCTGAAAACAATCTGTACTTGAGTGGAATTGTGTTTAATCAATTAGGTTGAACAAGAAGAGCAATTATATACAGAGGAGATGAAATTTAGAAAAAAAGTGTTTTGATCCTCCTAAGACCAAATGATAACTGTGCTCATTCTTTTAACATTACATAAACAGTTGTTTAACACCTACTACATGCCAATAACTGTGCGAGCTAGGAAAGAAATTCTTGTTCTGTAAGATATTATAACACATTTTTACCTATAGCATAAATTAAGAATCCAAAAAGATAAAAAAGGAGATACACTCCCTGCTCTCCTAGATATGTAACTGACCGTATTTTTACTAACCATGAGTCTTCTGAACATATACCCATCTATATAAGCACTTAGTGATATTAAACTAATTCGATATTTCAGCATTTTCACAATTTATATAGCGTTTGTAAAGTTTATTTGTAATTTAAATGGAGTAATTTGAAGTGATTCAAGAATGTTTTTCATATAAACATTTCAATGCAATTGGATACAAAAATAAAAGATATAATTGAAAGAGTGAACTAATTTTATGCATAAATTACAAATATCACAATGTACAGTAATTGTAATTTTTGAAAACCGTATAATCTGTATAATTAGGTTTTAGAAAAACATGATTTATGATATCTTCCCTAAGGATTAAGAAGCATATATTAAAAAATCAACCATTCTTTTGCTCATCTGAAGTATTTTTAAATTCCAGACTTAATAAGTACTACTTTATACTATAATCCATTTGAGGAGGTAAAGAAATTCTGCTTTTATTTCACTGATGATTTTGCTGCTGGAAAAATGATAACTTCCCTTTACATTTGCAGAGAGTCTCATCATTTTTAAAACCCTGTACAGTTATTTTTAAAATAAAATAAAGAATAATCAAAAATTACAATATATCTAAATGAAGCTTTCATAAATTAATTAAGCAAAAAACATTTTAATTTTATACGTGTTAAAAATGTAGTTATGCTCAAAAAATATTGACATACATCTATCTGAAAATAGGTAGTTGATATTAATGATATGAATGTATATTTGTCATGATTTTTGAACTCTATTCCAAAAGGGAAACAATCAAATAAAATGTACAAACTAATGTACTTTACATATTTTTATGTAAAGACAAATACTATGAACTATTTTTTGAATATAAATTCATGAGTTTTGTTATAGCAAAGGAAATTTGATCTCCATTTTCCGATGATCAACTTTACATATATTTCAGTATATTATGTTACAGATGAAGTCAAAAACCATTACTTAGGCTTGCTAATTATACAGAATTAAATTAAAATTAAAATTTCTGCCATACACTACTATACTGTTGCTTTTCAAAGACAGAGAAAAACTCAAGCTTAATTTATTTTTATATTGGTCTTGACTTCTTATCGTGTACTTAAACCTTCGAAAGCAATCGCTCTATTAAATGAGTTTCCCTGAAAGTATCCATATATTTAAGTTACATGAACTTACCTATTACTTTAAAATAAAAATGAAAACTTAGACTAAAAGACAGAAGAAGCGGTTAGAAAAATAAGAATTGTAGTATCAAATACTAAAGGTACGATAACAAATAGGTCACTTCAGATTTTTAGCAATAGGTGGCACTGTTACCTAAATACTCTGATTTGAATTGAAGGACAGTGGAAATGGGTCATCCCGGTATATAATTTCACACATGTAAACAAATGAGAACACAGATGTAAGCTTTAAAATTTCTGGGGATATTCTGTTATTCTTACTATTCAGTATTACTTTATGTATACACCCAGGAGTTTGTCAAATAGAAATGCAAATTAAAATTTATCATAGTTAATATGGTTAACTGGGTAGACATTTAGTAGCACTCATGAACATGTTGACTTTTCAATACAAATAAAAAGAAACCACCTAATATTTTTCTTGAAAAAATCCCCTTTTAAATTTCTAACCTATGGAATTTATTATGGGAAGGTTTTAGGTATTCTAAAAACTGAACAATAACTCTAAATGTTTAAGTTGATTAATATAATTCATTTTATATGGCAGTGTTTCTTCTGGCATTGTTTTGTGTAGCACTGTAAATAAGGATATCATGTGATGTAGATATACATTAAAAATACTGATTCTTAACAAGATGCAACCCATTAGACTGATAGTACAAAAATGGGATCCTTTCACCACTGCCAACATAGTAGTTGTTTACATCCAAAAGGAAAAAGCAGAGAAATAAAATAGGCTATACATGTGCTCACAGTGTTTATATGTAAGCAAGAATAGCAATAAAGATTGAACCCTTCCTAAAACATACAGTGCCTCTGTATAAGCTGGATATGTTGACACTATGGCAGGCAGATTGCAGTAAGACAAGCCTGTTACCAGAGCAAGGCTTGCACATTTGAATGCAGACTCCAGGGCCTCTGGCATCCTGACACTGTGGCCCAGTGCAAGCCACAGTCTGGGCCAAGCCTTGCAAATTGATTAATGTTACACCAACTAATGTCTGACTTCCCTCTCTTAGATTTCGCAGAAGTGATGGCCAAACACAGGATCTGATGGTCTTTATGACTATGCCATGTCGTGCTTAGATAATTTCTACTATCTTAAGGGAGAACCACAGAACTGGGGTAGACAGTGTGACGCGCGATGCCAAGAGCCTTCAGAAATGAAGGACTTACTTCCTTCCCTGAAGCAAACACCATGCGTGTCAGGTCTTGACTGCCAGCCCCCTAAGGAGCTGAACAGAAGTGTCTGGCGCAAGCAAGGTCATATTCTGTTTCTTGGGAGACCCACACCTAATGAAAAACAGAGGGACGTTTTAGACTCAACTTGAGATAACTCTTAAGGGTCACCTTAACTCCAGAACTTCCCAGAGAAATGGCTGAGATCTTCATGGAGATCATATCACAGCTCAGCTTCTCCCTCTGCCTAAGGCTGCTTTCTCACTTTCCTTTTCACAGGGCTTGATCCCTTGGGCACTTGCCACTAAAACTCTTGCACACTTATTTCCATCTCCAAGCCTGCTTCCTGGGGAATCCAGTCTGTGCCCTGAACTCGGAGAGGCTACAAACTGAACTAGAATCAAGAGGGTCTTGTAAATTCTCTCCTCTGTGCTCTACAGTCTGAAACTGGATCACAACATGGGTAAGACAAATGAGATTTTGACTATAAAAATGACCTCAAAATGTAAATCACTGGTTGAAGAAAAAAAAATCAAGACTTTTATACTATCAACTAACACTACTTAGTACTAGAATAATTGAATATTCAATAAATATTCCATCTGATGTTATACTGGCTGGATACAGATGAACAGTGTAATTGTCTCCATGTTTATTATATATTGTTCTTGTGTCAGGCTCTAGGGAGAGACAGTTACCTAAGACATGGTCTCAGCTCTGAAGAAGCTCCCGCGTCAGGAGCATATCCACTCTGTTCACGACATATTGATTTAATCTGTTATTTGGGGAGACTCAGTTATTGACTGTATGGTACAAACCATTTTCCAAGCATAAAACATTTTCGAGAAATGGTTGAGACCTTCATGGAGACCGTATCAGAGCTCATTTTGGTGTAAACAAAGTCATGTAAACCAAGTAATTTGGGTTTCTTTCTTTTCTTTTTTTTGGCTGGTTAAAAATATCTATTTGAGAAACATAATTGTAATGGGCTTATTTCTTCATCAAGTCAAATATTTTACAGTTGAATGCCATCATTATTTATTAAATATTTTTTAAAGAAAGATTCATTAGCAAGTATGATTATAAATAATTTTTGTTGTGGCCATGAGAAACTAACACTTTTTTAGAGCTACAAAGGATCTTATTTATTTATGTAGTTGTGTAGTAGCAAAAATATGTGATCTCACTCTTCCTCCATCCTCGTTTATGGCATCCTTCTCCCTATGACCAGATGGAGATGGAGTCAAAGAACAAGTTTAAGCACTGGACTCTAGGAGGTTACCATTAATTAAAGTTCATATCGGACGCTCTTCACTATCCAAATTTGGTGAAATTAATTCACTTTATTGTAGAAAGTACTAAATTGAGATTTTAAAAAAAGGAAAAGCCTTAACCTGAAAACAAACAAACAATGAAAGACTGTTTTTGGTGTCTTGATTTTCTTTTCTTTTCTTTTCTTTTTTTTTGTCTTTTTGCCTTTTATGCAGAGCCGCACCCACAGCATATGGAGGTTCCCAGGCTAGGGGTCTAACAGGAGCTGTAGCTGCCAGCCTTCACCACAGCCACAGCAACGCGGGATCCAAGCCGCGTCTGCAACCTACACCACAGCTCACGGCAACGCCGGATCCTTAACCCACTGAGCGAGGCCAGGGATCGAACCCGCATCCTCATGGTTCTTAGTCAGATTCGTTAACCACTGAGCCACGATGGGAACTCCTGGTGTCCTGATTTTCAAGTCAAGTTCCTTTTTATACCACTCTGTGGTCAAATATTTGTGCTGCTGTGCTATCAAACTGTTGTATAAAAATTCTTTTTTAATGAAAATGAGTTAATTAATTTGTATTGCACTATGGTGCCAGATATATATCGTTGAAGTCAAATACTGGCTTCCATATCATTGTATTCCATATTGTGCTCATCAGTCATGTGGAATCTAAAACAAAATTCAAGTGAATAGATTTAAGGTAGCGTTTTTCTAATTTCTTCTAATAGTAAGCCCGTTATCAAAAGGCAGTCATCAATTTCAAGCTTTTATCAAATGTTGGCATAAGGTAGTAGTAAAATTTCTGATGATTTAATTTCAAGAAACAGATAAAAGAAAATTCAAGCATCACAGTTACAAGTATGAGAGCTTCTTTTTTTTTTTAATTTTAAAACAAAGCTCTCTTTTTGGATAGGGAAAATCTAAGAGTGGTCCTTGACCTCTGATTCACCTTGCCACATTTTGCAGTGGAATACATGTGTTGGTAATGCCAATTACTATCATGGTTGTTCTCGGTTTATGAGTTCATTTCATGGAGCCATAATACCTGGCAAAGCAAAGCAAACAAACTCCAATTTTTTTTTCCAGTCACTGCAAGTGGAAAATTTAATAGTCTATAAATTAGAGCAATGGGATACAATGCAATATGAAAAAGGAGAGTCCAGAAGATGGCCAAAGAAGAAGACACAGAGCAGCAACAATATCAATATCTCAAAAGACAGACTTTGAAAACAATAATCGCTCTCCATAATTGATGGTTTTAAATGCCAGGCACACTTTTAAGGGCTTTATAAGTACTTTTCTATGCTTAATATGCTCTGTGATTGTTTTTATTCATGGTTGGAAAAATGAAGTAACTGAGGAATAGAGAAGTCCAAGACTTAACCGATGAGCCCAATACTGGGAGAGGTGACATTCAAATATCCATGATGTCGTCTTAACTTCAAAACTGGGACTCTGTGATACTGTATAACAGCTGTCTCTTGGGACTTTTAAATAAATATTATTGATACATATGTCAAAATTACTTATATGAGGCAATTTTTTTTTCTTTTAAAAAATAACAGTGTCATGAGAAACAGGTCTACAAAGACAATGCATTTGCTAAGTCAGAAGGCAGCAGCTGCAGAATTCTGTGATTAGACGTCACAGCAGCATTGAACCCCTGAAATGACATGCAAAATGCTGCATGCATACGCACATGGATTTACCTGTGGGGAGTAAGTTCATAGAATTCATAGCAATCTCTAAGAGATCAGGTTGGTGACACAAAAACTTTCACAGCGCCTCCTTTAGTATGTCATTTAACTTTAGTCTCAAAGACAGAGATGTATATGTACCTATCCTTACATGTGTATCTCTAATAGCTCGGTCTGTATATAAATGCACCTGCATATTCATCAGTATTTGTAAACAGACACACAGAATCTTAGTAAATTTTGCAAATTTTAGTAGGAGACAACACTGCATTACATTTTGAGTAGCTCTTTAACCTTCCCTTCATCCCAAATAGTTTTTATCAAAACATAGGACAGTCTTATCTCAAAAGGTGGTGTCGGTGTAAATAATTTCTCAAGAAATGGTCTCTTTTAGTTTTCTTCAAAGACTTTGTATTTAAAAGAATTAGAAAACTGATCACCTGTTGACTTGGGCGAAACGCTCCTGAAGCAAAAGCTGAGGCGTTTGTTTGTATGCGTGGTGTGGTTTATACTTACCGTCTACATACATAATAAGGACAACCTTTGAAAAATTTGGTTCTAAATGTCAAGAACCAAAAAGAACTCTATCATGTGTGTTATTAATATGTTTCACTATCTAAAAGAATATTCCATCATGTAGTAGGAATGTCACATTACCATAATTTTCTTATATCAAATGCATGCATTTAGCAAGTACATTATGATAGTGTCTGCCCTGAAAGAAGAAAATCCGTTTTGTACTGAGCTTCATGATGTGCCGAGGCTGAACTGTCCAATCTACTTTAAAAATAGATCAATATTTTAAAAGTAATTTTTGTATCCATTGTTTAGCATTTCAATTCATTTAAATAAACCGGCTTTGTTTCCACCAAATACAAAGTAAAATAGAATTTGGCAATAATCTTGTTAATTGGATCAATGCAGATACAATGTTAAGTGGACAAAGGTGTATCTTTTCATTTTTACTACCTGTTATCTTGTGTATTTTGTCCAAATTGTCAAATAATTACCAGATCTTTATTTAATGTTTGGTCCTGTAGTAGAATGGTCATTGTAAGATTTTTTTTCTTGTGCTTTAAAATCAAATATAGTTTATTACAGGGAGGTTTTTTGAGATTTAATTATAGCAGATAAAAGAATATTTGTGAGTCAAAGAAGCTAAAACCAGGGCACTTCTATGGATTATTATAATTTTGACTAGAATTCTAAAACTTAGAAACTTGTAAAGATTTGATATAAATTATAAGTGGAATATATAAATTTGCCATTATTTGACTACTTGGGCTTTTCAATTTTTCACATGGTTCAAGGTAACATATCAAGGAATAATAATGCCATTACTATCCTATGATGTATTTATAAAAATATAGCTTTTCTCTGGAAATGATATATTTATTTCGATTACATACTTTACAACTATAGTTATAATATTAATTCTCCTGTCTTACATCTGGAAGGATATATTGCTTATTTAAATTTGATAAATAATCATGTTTTCATTAGAAGCCCCAACATCCACAGCTAGAGTGCATACTTACTGCACTAACTCTGCAGAATTGTAGATGCTGTAGTAAATGGTCTGTTATCTTCGACAGCAGTCTGCGTTTTAGCAGAGATCAGGATTTTGTCAAACTTCTATGATAAACTCTTTGTTCAGAGCTTGGTTTTCTTGTTGTTTCACAGTCATCAAATAACCATATTAATTACTGCTCTGAGCCCATTGTGATGCTAGTTGGCGCCTCTGTCTTTACTTCCTCCCCTGTGAGTTTAAAATTTGTCATCCTTTGCTTTGACCCAGCACATCTCTGCTGGCCATATACACTATTTACCCTTAGACCCTGCTTCCTCTCTTAAACTCTAAAGTGTATTTCTAAATTTCAAGCGTAAGTATCACTGGATACCTATCTTTTTAAAGACCAAATTCACGTTTTCCTCTGAAATGGCTTTCCAAAGCTGGCATCTAAAGAACTCTGTCATCATCCCAATTCAAAAGAACTTTAGGACCATCTTTGACTCCCTCTTTTCCTTCTTCTTTCTCAGTTAACAAATAAAAAATTAATGCCTATTATTTCTTCAGAATAGCTCATCTTTCTCTTCCTACTGCTACTCTGTTGATTCTGGAAGCTAACATCGAATGCTAGAACTTACTGCCATAGCCTCTCTCGATCTGCCTCCCTGCTGGTTTCCTGCTCCATAAACCATCTTTTACACCATCACTAGATAAAAGAACCTGTTACTATCCATTTCCAAAATATTTCATAGCTCCTAATTGTTTCCCAGATGAAGGTGATGAAAAGATTTGGCTTGTTAACTATGGTCCTGAATAATCTGAACCCTGCATTCTCCCCTGCATTCCTTCCAGCCTTTCCCCAACCTCTTTCTTAAATTACTCTCTTCAGTAAAAACTTTTACTCATGATGGACCCTCTGTTCATCTATCTTATTTCTCTCTCTTATAATACTGCATGCACTAGAATATTCTCTTCCCAACCTACTTACCAGCTATATTTCTCCAAACCATCCAACAGTTATTTCCTAATTTTTTGAAGAGTTTTGAGAAACTTGTTGATAACTTTTTTATGATTGTCTTGAATTACACATTATGGATTTATTTTTATGCACTTATCATGTTTTCCTTTCCCAACTAGACTATGAACTTCCTGAAGGCAAATTATTACCTAGCATTTTCCATCTTCCATTGCATGTTAGTGCTTAGAATAATTCCAAATGCTTCGTATATGGCTCCAAAATGAATTTCCAACTTTATAAAGTATAACATTTTGGTTTCTGGAAAAAGAAAACAGAAATAACTTGATAAGTTTAGAATAGTAAGGAGAACAGCCTACATGATGCTTGGGATACATCTGAAAAGAGGTTGCATAATCGAACAGGGTCAAGGAAGCAGGATGGAGAGAGCCGAGTGCACGTTGCCAGTGGAGGTGAATAGTAGAGGGATGAGAGGGAAGTGTTTTATGATTAGGAATATTTTAAAAGAGCTTAGCAGAGACCAACATGAAAGTTTGGAAATGTCTGGTTTTACAATCATATTTTGAATGCATTTGAAGACTATTTCTTTTTAGGTTAGAGGGTCTGATTTTTCAATTTTACATTTATAAATGCTATTAAATCTGATATGGTGCTTAATGCTTTTGCAATTTAAATAGGCTCAGTTAGGAACTCTGGCTCAGAGAAAGTTGAAACCACGTAGAAAACTGAACTGGAGAAATCAGCCCTAGTCACTGGCAGCCGAATGCACACAACTCAGTGTGATGACAAATTTATAGAGGATTAGGGGTGTAACACCCACAGGAGGTAAATCCACTGGGCAAGGCATGAAAGCGGGGTGTCTAAGCTGAACATTGGGGTAGTGCTAGTTATGGTAATCACAGCTGAAATGATAAAAATAGGTGGTAGCGGCAGCAATATGTTGGTGATGTGTTCTGATTCTGGATTATGTTAACTAGTAGAGTTATAAATTAAGGAATTCACGGTGGAATGCTAGTTCTTTAAAACCGGATCAAATAGTACAAGGTAGGAACTGCTGTACTGTAGATGCCAAATAAACACCTTTGGGTCACAGCCGTCACTGTAATTATTAATTTTGCTGCCCAAATCATTGAAGGAATAAGATGTGGTATAAATAAATAAAAATGAACATGCTATATAAATTCTGAACATTCTATATAAATTCAGTATGGGCTCTGAGCTATATTAGTAGACAGTTTCAGGTGCCATTTTTTTCAATATGGTGCTCCCTGAAGTTACGTAATGTCATGGCCTTGGTTAGTCCTGGTTGTATCCATACACTAGCCCACTGAGCCAATGGAAATATCAGATATCAGTTTGTCATCTCATTTGAGCAAGATCAAATTGCTTATAAAATTTTTGTTTGCATTTTTAGGAAAATAGTTTTATTATTATGAATTCAAATTGTTGTAAATTAAATTTATGGAAATACTTATCATTATAAATGTGTTATGTTTTCTGAAATAAACAAAGATAGACATGCAACAATAACAAATAAAACCAGCAAAACATGAAATCATGGTGCCTTGTCAAAAGAGCAATGATCAGTCATTCATTTAGAATTTGATTGTGTGGGCAACTAAATAATCAGAGTTGATTATATGTATAGATTTAATTTGATTAATGTCAGATGGCAGCTTTAAAAAATCTTAACGGTGGGGAAAAAGTTAAAATACTGTTTGTAATTAAAAATAATATATTGACATTCTCAGAATTCATTTTTATGTTAGGCTAAAAATCTAGATTATTTGAAGATTTTTCTTTTCTTTTTCCTGAAATTGTGAGCTCTTCCAAATCATTTTCCAGATTCCAGAGACTGCAATAAGCTGGACCATGCTGTCAATAAGATCAGGTACTATAACAGAATTTAAACCACTTGTCCCAACTCATTCTGTAAATGAACTTGATAGTTTATATTGAAATTTGTCAGGCCAGTAGGCAGAAGAACATGTTTAAATGTGAATAAAAGTACTCGAGTTTTCTATTAACATTCCCCTTAATGATAGCAGAGAATTTACTGACAAATACAGATCTTTTCCTTGCAACTGTAAGTTAGTTTCTATCTGTAAGACATCCTCAAGTGACAAATAATGTCTTTTTTATCTTCGTATCATAGGAATTTAGTACAGGATGTAGTTCAAACTAGATACTGATTACGTGGGTAGTGACTAGATGAGTGAATTAAACTTCAAATGAAAGTAGGAGGTGAATATATGAGCAATATAAAGCCTTTAAACCATGTGAGTACAGTATTTTAGAACCTTTGTCTTGCCTCTGGTACATAATCTGCACCAGGAAAGGGCTTTTCTCTCCTCTCCTGGGTTGTTGCCTCGGTATGCTCACAGGTGCTCGTGGAATCACTGATGCCCTGTTGTCTGGCAAGCAGTGACAGCATTGTTTTTGCTTCAGCTGATTCCATCTCTAGATCATTTCTAATCTTACTTCTTTTCCATATTAGTTTTCAACCTCAGATATTATTTAGTCCTCCTTCCTTCCTTCCTTCCTTCCTTCCTTCCTTCCTTCCTTCCTTCCTTCTCTCTCTTCCTTTCCTTTCCTTTCTTTTCTTTCTCTTGTTCCTTCTTTCTTTCTTTTTAATAAGACTCACCAACCCCTAAAACCTAGCATTAGGAGAATTTGAAAATCCTTTAAGAATGCAAATCATGGGAGTTCCCCTCATGGCTCGCAGTAATGAACCTGACTAGTATCCATTAAGGACGTGGATTCAATCTCTGGCATCTCTCAGTGGGTTAAGGATCAAGTGTTGCGGTGAGCTGCAGTGTACGTTACAGATGCAGCTTGGATCCTACATTGCTGTGTCTGTGGTGTAAAACGACAGCTACAGCTCCGATTCAACCCCTAGCCTAGGAACTTCCTTATGCCACATGTGCAACTCTAACAAGATAAAATAAAATGAAATAAAATAAAATAAAATAAAATAAAATAAAATAAATAAAATATTAAAATAAAATAAGAATGAAAACCCTTTCATAGATATCTTTATGAAGAAAACTGAGGGTCAGAGAGAAGCGGGTGGGACTGCACAAATCTGTGAAACTATGAAGTGGTGAGCGTGGAAACTCCCACCCATCTGGGGTGATATTGTCCTGGTCACCTGTCTCCCCTCCTAGAATATCCGGGTCCCATCTCTCCCTCCCTGACTCTGCGTAGTTTCCTGAGATACAATACCTGCTTTTGCATCATCTAGTCTCCCTCACCCACTGCGTTTTGGTGGTTTCAGCTAATGGGAGGTGCCAGTGGGGAACGGGAGAGCTGTAGAGAAAATGGGGAGAAATAGGCTTTGTTTTTCCCCTCTGCTCCTCCTGTTCTGTGTGGCAGCTTGTGTTACTGAGTCTCCCCAGGATCTAGGGCTGCTCCTCAGGCCTTCCGTTCCCACTGGGTTCCAGTAACTGTTCGCTTCTCCTGCCTTTGTAGGACTAGACTGGCCTCAGCAGTGCCTCTTTGTTCTCTTAAAACTCAATTACACCTCTGTTAATAGATCCTTCTTTAAAAATCTCTTTCAGCATCTGAGTTGTAGTCTCATCCTAACCAGGAAACAGAAATGAACAATAGATAAAACGACCATTTAAAATTTGAGAAGTTTTTTTTGATTGAGTTTTAAAATCTAGATTCAAATGCTCAACTAAGTCTATTTCTGAGTTCTCGAATCTTACGTAATGTTTTCCTTTCATTTTCTGCAAGAAGTTAAACCAGTAAGTTAAAATGTAAAGTTTTCCTAACTGTTAAGATGAAGAATGAAAGAAAAGGGATTAGCTTTCTTTTTTAAAATATTTTCCTTGAATTAAAAATTTATATAATTGGAATTATTATTATTCTTTTTTGAGACAATAAAGTGCTTCTGGGAAAGAGTAGCTTTGGCCCTTTCCCTTTAAATGGCAGTGAGTTTGTTGAAAGATTTCTGTGTGATGGTGCAATGTTTAAATTAAATATAGATTTGGGGTTCTGAGCCTGCTGAGATGAGTGTGCTGAAAACATGAACGGACCAATCACAACAAACTGGAATGATGGTCATTGAATTTGTTGGCACTTGTTTATTTTGTAGGCAAACAATTTGACTTTTTCTCAGCCTGAATTGAAACAAATAGCTTTAGTAGTGTCAAGATTAGATGAGGTAGCCAGGGTTTACATCTTAAGCCAGTCAATTCTTGGGTTCCATTAGAGTTACAATAAAAGTGGCATTAAAAAATAAACTTTGTCATTGCTGCTTGCGTTTCCTCTGGAATTTTGTAGCATAATGAACCAAGCTAAATTCTCAGTCTCTTTTTACTGTTGTCATGTCCAAGTCCAAAACTAATTTTGTCAATCCATACAACCACTTCCAGTCTTTAAAGACGTCCATCAAGTGTTACTGCTTGTCTGGACTATGTGTTAGAGACTTTATCTTTTATACTTCTAGGACACACTGAATTTTGTCATATCCACACAGCTATAACTTCTGGCAGAAGAGTCTGGCTCATTATGGCTCTCCTTTAAATTTGAAGCACTTTTTTCCTTCATTGCTCTTTCACTTCCAATATAGATTGATGTCACATAGAACCATACTTTTATCTAGAGTCATTAAATTTAAATAAAGATGAATAAACACAGTCCCGTCAATGATTACCTTATTTTGGAATAAAGTAGTTAAGAAGTATAGCCCCCCTCCAAACTATGATACCATGCATGAATTTGGTAAGGAAAAGCAAAATAAAACACCTTGAGAACTGAGGAAAAAAAGGATTCTTTTTATTTTTGACACTAATACATTTATTTTACTTATAAATATGGTAAATAATTTAAGTATATTATCCTGGTTATATGTTATGTCATATATCCTATGTAATATAAAGATACCATGCTAGCTAGAAAATTCTTTGAGGGAACAGACCAGGAATTTGTATCTCATCAGGGACAAAGCACTACTTCTTGCCCACAATCAGAATTTAATAGCTGTCACTGAGCATTGAATAGTAGTAGTATTCCACTGTGAGACAATTCAGTATGACACTTGACTGAATGTTCTGAGAAAGCAACTGTTTCTGAGAAGGAAACCAAATTTGCAGTAGAGATCATAAAAAACAAACAAACAAACAAGAAACCCATAAATATGCAGGATGGGACCAATTCCCAAGACTTTGAAAAATAGGGAATAGTCACACTGAAGTCACTGGCCAGCTCCGGTACCTGCCTCAGGTAGATTCTAAGACTGCCGAGTATCTAACCTCATCGCCAATGACTTTCTGCCCTACTAATTACTTTTGCTACATATCTGATGACCATCTGTGCTTGGCCCCTATTTGAAAGCACTCTGCTCCTGAAACCAAATTCCACACAGCCCACTTTCTGACCTTCTACTCATTTGGGAGCGCCTTTTCTAACGCATTGATTGCTTCAATAGATGAGATTTATGGAATGTTTTATGTGTACTGGGCTCTGTGCATAGCCGTAGCTAGTGGTTTTCCCCCCTCACACTATATTGGAAACTTTCCAGTTCTGAATCAATCCAAATATCTTGTCTTTTCCACATCTGCACCCAGCCTGTTTAGCACTGATGGGGAAATAACACAAGAGAGAAAGTTGTTGTCACTTGTGTTCATGTGGAACATTGCTGAAAAAATTCTTCTCGTATCCTCCATGGCAACTGTTTCAGATATCTTTTTTTTTTTTTCCAAACTGAGCTTTTCTTCCTTTGATTCTTAGAAAAAAAACTGAATTCCTTTCAACTGTTCGGGTAAACTGGAAACGATCAGATAGGACCTCCCTCAACTTTTCATCATAAAAATCTACAAAAAGCCTGACCTCGGCACTATTGTTTCTCTCTTTCCTCCTGCTATGGGAAAGGAGTTCGTTCATGCCACTCGGGGGCAGTCGTTCCAGCTACATTCTAGTGCTCAGGGACTGTCACCACTCACGCTTCATGTTCCCTTTTCCACGATTCTGGCCCCTTCTCATTTAGTGAAGTACCTCCCCGCACCAGCCTCCTCCACACCCACATCACATACAATTTTTTTTTTTTTTTTTTTTTTTGCTTTTTAGGGCCTCAGGCGTGGCATAGGGAAGTTCCCAAGATAGGGGCCCAATAGGAACTGCAGCTGCCAGCCTATGCCACAGCCACGCCGGATCCTTAACCCACTGAGCGAGGCCAGGGATTGAACCTACATATTCATGGATCCTAGTCAGGTTTTTTTTTTACCACTGAGCCACAGCTGGAACTCCCATTGCGTACAATTTAATCTTTCTGCATCTGCTTTTATTCATTCATAGACTTTACAGTTAATTATTTGTCTCTTGCTCCTCCTTCAAAGCCATATTTAGAAAAGAGTTTTATATACTCACTATCCGTTTTTTTCTCCTATGGCCTTAATCTTTTACCTCAAACACTACCACCTTTTCTAAGACTACAGCCGACCCTACTATATCTAAAGTCAGTATATTAACAATTACTGTATTAGCTGTAAATCACATTTTTATAATGTTAATTATTCAAGAAATGTATGTGAAAAACAATACAGTTGTCCAAAGCTGATTTCCTGCAGTTTAGCTTCTAAAAAGGAATACGCTCTTTTACAAAACTCCAGGGGAAGTGACTGCATCTCAGTGCTCAATGCAGCCAGACTTGACCAACCTCAAGGTCTGGACCGCAGCTCCTTAATCATGCCAGGAAAGAAACTGTTGCTTCCCTAAGCAAGGATGCTGATTTGGCAAATTCAGCAATCAGTTTGCTCTATCATTCATAAGCTGCAACACTGAGGCTTGAACTTCAACCCTTAATTAGGCCAGAGACAGGCCAGTGGTACCCCAACTGTGATCAGTTAATTTCCAGGCTAGTGTTGGATTGAAGATTCATTCAGATCATATTACTGTTGTTTCCTAGCCTCTAAGTGACCAGGTAAGGGGCTGAGACTTCTCTGTCCCTGTAGCTAAAAAGTCACACCTCCCCGGTATCAGGATGCCGCATCCAGAGTCTGATGAACACCCTTGATGGAGCGCCATGTGCTGTGTAAGAACACATGAGAACTGGACATTTTTTCACCTGCCAAGCTTCTGGTCTTGGCAGTTTTCTCAACCGAATGCTGTTTTAGCAAGTAAGGAGGAGGTGTTCCTTGCTTATTTGACTTTGCTTGCATGACAATTATAGGCATTTTCCTTTAAAATTTAAACAAAATAAAATTTATGTAATTAAATATAAAATTATTTTCCCATCTTCCCAAATCCCGGAGGAATAACCACCATGAACTTATTGACTTATTAGCATATGTAGATTCGGGGTTCCTTTGGAGGTAGAATATACAAATATAATATATTAAATGTATAGGGGCAGGGAGATAAATATTGAAAAAGAAACATATGAGACTATTTGCTGAAAAGGAAAGGCAGTCATTTACATTTATTATTCTGCAACTTGCCTTTTTCATTCGATAGCATAATTTGGAGATTTTTTTCCCTGCTACTATGCATAGCTCTGCCTCATTCTTTCTAACAGAAGCTTATTATCTGTAATACAGAGAAATCATTATTAGATTAGCTATTCTCATTTTGATGGACATTTCAGTGCATTCCAGTTCATCATTACTGTAGATAAAGCTACAACGGACATCCTTATAAATCCTATTTTATGAGCATTTGTGATTATTTTGCTAAGGTGTAGGTGTTGTAAGAAATAATTATGTTACTTATAAATCGGTTTTTTTAATGCTCAGTCTGATATAAACACAGAAAAGCGTGTGAACGTGGGAGATTTATTTTCCTCACAGGTCCTAGAGGAGGGAGGCACAGCGTGAGTTTCCTGAGGCCCTATAGGAGGCGCTGTCGGGGAGTGAGCTCAGCTATGCACATGTGGAACTGAGAATGAGGACCGTGGTCACATTGGAGTACACAGCAGAAGACGTGGGGGGATTTCACTGGTGTTTTGAATGTCACTTGGTCGTAGACAGGACAGGAAAAGCAGGGGAACTTGGCAGGACCGTCCTTTCCGCACTGGTGCACATAGCTGCCTGCGTGGGATGCTCACAGCCTGTTTGTGGGGAGGTTCAGGCATCACAAAATATGAAGTTTTAAAAATAGGAGTTTCCCAGTGCCCTAGAGGTTAAGGATCTGTGATTGTCACTGTTGTGACAGAGGGTTGATCTCTGGCACAGGAACTTCCACATGCTGTGGGCCGGCCAATAAATAAATAAAAATGTGTAATAATACAATATATATAAGAATGTAAGCGCCACGAAGGCAAACCCATTGTTCATCCTTTATTAACTGCTATAGGGCCTAGAACGGTGTCCATAATAAGCAAGTAGATGCTCAATAAATGGCTGTTAAATGAAGAAGTAGGTCAATTTGTGCATTTCAGTTTTCCATAGTTGTGGGTCAATGACCTTCCAAGAGGTTCTATGAGTTTGGTTTCTATGGACTCCATATGGAAATATCTGTTTTTTCATGTTCATGTTAGTACTTGATATGATAAATATCTGCGTATTTTTACTTTTTTGGGAAACAAAATCTATTGGGAAACAAAACAAAACAAAACCTCTGTTATTTAAATAACCATACTGCTAATTAATGAAGTGCTTTATAGGCTTTTAAAATCTTTGTTGGAATTCCTACTGTGGTGCAGTGGGTTAACATCCGGCCACGGCTGTGGCCCAGATTGAATCCCTAGCCCAGGTGCAGCTGAAAAACAAAACAAAACAAAATAAAGTAAAATAAAATAAAATGAAACAGTAAAATGAAATAAAATCTTTGTTGATCATTATATTCTTTTTAATAAAGCTTATATTTTTTACTGTTGTTTGTCTTTAGTCATTTATAGCAAGTCATTAAAAATTCTGGAGACTAATAATGTTTCTAATATCTAATAGATTTAGTTGTCAAAAACTTTGACTGCTTTTAGTGGGTGGAAATTTAAAAGATCATAAAATAAAATTTGTCAGTATTCCTTTGTATAGTTTCTGTCTTTTCCATGTTTCTTAAGAAGGTTTACATACTCCTCAGATTGTATAAACATGTTCCCCTAAAATTTTGTTAATTCAAATATTTATTTTGTCCTTATTTCTGAAAGAGTAAGGTTAATACCTTCCACCTCTATTTAGTAAATATTAATTTCTGTTTAAACATATAACATTTATTTCTAGATATGTTTTGAAGAATTTTGGAGGGGGCTCAGGATTTTTTCCTTCTACAATAATTATTTTTACAATTCTTAAATTCTGAGATGCTTATTAGAAGATGGTAGAACTTCTGAATTGTTAGTATATGCTCCATTACTTTTTTAAAAAATAATTTTTATTTTTTCCATCATACCTGGTTTACTCTGTTCTGTCCATTTTCTACTGTACAGCAAGGTGATCCAGTCACACACACATATATACAATCTTTTTCTCAAGTTATCGAGCTCCATCATAAGTGACTAGATATAGTTCCTGGTGCTATACAGCAGGATCTCATTGCTTATCCATTCCAAAGGCAATAGTTGGCATCTGTTAACTCCAAATTCCCAGTCCATCCCACTCCCTCCCCCTCCCCCTTGGCAACCACAAGTCTCTTCTCCAAGTCCATGATTTTCTTTTCTGTGGAAAGGCTCGTTTGTGCCATATATTAGATTCCAGATATAAGTGATATCATATGGTATTTGTCTTTCTCTTTCTGCCTAACTTCACTTAGTATGAAAGTCTCTAATTCCATCCGTGTTTCTGTGAATGGCATTATTTGTTCTTTTCTATGGCTGAGTAGTATTCCACTGTGTATTTTATTCAAACATTTTTCAACTCTGTTTCTTTCTGTCTCTATGTTCTGAGAATTTCCTTGATTTTGTTTTGTAAATTATTGATTTTGCTTTGAATCAGATATAATTTTATAATGAAGGCAGTACATTTGGTTTTTAAAATTTTTATACTTTTGACAGTCTGTAATTTTCAAACATTATTTCTTGTTCTTTACTTAAACCTTTTTCAAAGCAGCTTATCATTATTACATTATGTAAAGTATCTTTTTGAGTTTCTCTAAAGACATGGATTAGAATTCATCTTGGTTCCATGAATAATCCCTGTTTTCTCTTGGATCAAGTATTTCAGTTGTTCACTCAATACTTACTTAGTGAGGCATATTTTCCTCTTATCTATAGATATCTATGTGTCATTCATACCATGGGCGTTGAATAAAGTTAGCAGGTATGGGTATTTTACAGTTGCACTCCTTACTTTCCAAAATGCCATTGTGCAAACGTAGCAGCTGATTATGAAACCAGTGTATTTGTCTGTGTTGGCTTTACTTTAGAGTATGTGGGATATGCAGGCAGATCTTGCAGAGAATTTAGGATATTTCTCTTGTTAGGGGTATTGTGCTTCTCTCTCCTCTTTTCCCATGAGAAGGGTGGCAGTCCAGTGTTGGTATTAGTCCTGTCCTACTCTTCTTCCCAAACCCTCACCCTCATTAGGTAGTGTTCTCAGCACAGAACACTTACTTTTTAAAAAATCATGCAGTTACTTTATCCTCAGCTCAAATGATGCTCCTGGATACAGCTCAATAGATGTTCCCACCCTACTGCAGATGCCTGCTTATTAGGAATGGAATCCCTTTAATTAATTAGTAACACTGTGTTAGTGTTCTATTAACTATTTAGCAAATTGCCCAAAATGTAGTGTCTTAGAAAAACATCCACTTATTATTTCACATTTCCATTGGTCAGAAGTCCAGGCATAGCACATAGAGGTTCTCCACTCAGGTTTTCTCAAAACTGCTATCGAGATGTTAGCTGGGGCTGGGGCATGGGATTCTTGTCCAAGCTGATTCACATTATTGGCCAAGTGGAATTCCTGCAGTTGTAGGACTAAGATCCCAGTCTTCTGGCTGCCTATTAGCTAGGAACTGCTTTTACCTCTTAAAGGCTGCCTACATTCCTTTCCACGTGGCTTTTACATACTCAAAGCCAGAAAAGAAGAATATCCAGGAAGCCTAACCTTTTCAGGTGGGCCTTTAAAAATGTCAGAGAGTTTCAGAGAAGGGCTGTCTTACTGGTCTTGAGGGAGTAATGGCCTTGCTGTGAACCGTGGAGAGGATGGCATAACAGGGGATAATGGGAAGCCTCTCAGAGCCAGCAACAGCCCTCAATTGACAGCCAACAGGAAAGCAAAGATGTTTAGAGTTCCTGCTGCGGTGCAGTGAGTTAATGATCAGGCTTGTCTCTATGGAGGTGCTGATTAGATCCCTGGCCAGGTGCCGTGGGTTAAGGATCCATCATTGCTGTAATTGTGGCATAGGTCGCAGCTCCAGCTCCTGGCCAGGGAATGTCCATATGCAGCAAGGATGGCTGAAAAAGAAAAAGGAACAAAAAGGGAAAGGAGAGGGGGAGTTCCTGTTGTAGTGGAAACACATCTGACTAGTATCCATGTGGATGTGGGTTCAATCTCTGGCCTCACTCAGTGGGTTAAGGATCTGGTGTTGCCATGAGCTGTGGTGTAGATTGCAGACATGGCTCGGATCCCTCATTGCTGTGGCTGCGGTATAGGCCAGCATCTGTAGCTCTGATTCCACCCCTAGCCTGGGAACTTCCATATGCCATGGGTGTGGACCTAGAAAGCACAAAAAGAAAAAAGAAAGCAAGGACTTCAGTCTAATAACCAAAAGGAACTGAACTCTCCCAGCATCCAATGAGCTTCAATCAGATGGCATCCCCCTTGGACACCTTGCTTGTACCCCATTTCAACACTGTGAGATGCTGAGCAGAAGACTTAGTTAACTTGTATGCAAATTCCTTACCCATGGAAACTGTTAGATAATAATTCTGTGTTATTTTAAACTGCTCAATTTGTGGTGATTTTCTATACAGCTGTGGAAAGAACGCAATGAGTTTCATGCTATTTATGCCTTACGAATATGTATATGTGTGTCTAATCGGTGGAACTCTTGGTGTAAGGGAGTCTGGACTCTGCAGTTCTTGGCTCTCCAGCCTTTGCGGTATTGGAAAATATGTAAAAGGGAGAGTGAATGGAGGTCAAGTAATGATAGACAATTTCCTCCCTTTATAATGTCTAGTTATTATAAAGGAAAGACTGTTTTTTTTTTAAAAAAACTGTGTGGTTACGTTTGGTTACCTCAATGGCATATAGTAATCCAAGATCAATATATTCTGTATGTCTTGCTTTGTAATTAAAAGCAATACCATTTATAAGACTTCAGGTTCAGTTTTGTCCAACCTGATCCTCTCTCTCCTCCAGTATAAAGAGGACAAGTGTTCTAGAATTTTTGATGTCTAAGAATCTGATCAAAGTGTATCCATGAATTTTCAAGATAAATAAGGGTTTGCGTCTGCATACAGTTGAAATATTCAGAAAATAAACAATTTTTTTTATGTTTTACATGATCACCTTTTGTACTATCAACAGAAGAAATAAACTCCTTAGAGTTTTAGCTCTTTAATATTTCTCTTTTTCTTTCTTACTTTTCTTTCTCCCTCTCACCCTCCCTCCCTCTCTCCTCCCTCTCTCCACTCTCTCCCTTCCTTCCTTCCTTCCTTTCTTCCTTCCTTCCTTCCTTCCTTCCTTCCTTCCTTCCTTCCTTCCTTCCTTCCTTCTTTCCTTCCTTTCCTTCCTTCCTTCCTTCCTCCCCTCCGTCTCTTTGTGGTTTATATTTGCAAAATTGGGACTCCTTTTGTGTATTCCCAAGAAAACATGAACCTTTTATCATCTTGGACTGTTTCTGGGGTTAGGAATCTTCGTTCAGCTTAGCTGGCAGTTCTGGCTCATGGCATCTCATGGGGCTTCAGAGGAAGTTTTCAGCCAGAGATACCATCTCTGAAGACTTGACTAGTTCTGGAGAATATGTTTCCAAGCTCACTCACATGGCTGTGGGCAGGAGGCATCAGATCTT
Source organism: Catagonus wagneri (assembly GCA_004024745.2). Taxonomy (NCBI): domain Eukaryota; kingdom Metazoa; phylum Chordata; class Mammalia; order Artiodactyla; family Tayassuidae; genus Catagonus; species Catagonus wagneri. The sequence continues at coordinate 17,119,253 of PVHT021183584.1, forward strand.
CACCATGTTGTTTCTTCATAGTGCTGCTCATGACGTGGCTTTCCAAGAATGAAAAGTCAGAATGATAGATACACACACGAGAGAGAGAGAGAGAAAGAGAGAGAGAGAGGGAGAGAGAAACAATCAAAACAGAAGCAACTCTATCTCTTTCATTAGGTAGTCTTGAAATTGACATACTATCATTTTGCTGTATGTTATTGGTCATAAGTAAGTCACTATGTCTAACCTTTAAGAGGAAAGGACTACACAAGGATATAAATACCAGAAGGTAAGCATTTTTGCGGGTGATCTTAGAGGCTGCTTACCAAAACACTCTTAAAACTAACCAGGAGATCAAAAAAGAGAACAGGAAGGCTAGTCAGGGCAGACATGAATTTCTAGTCTGCTTATGTTGGCTGCATAGAATAAAATTTGTATTCTGTCTTTCTTTCATGTCTACCAAACATAAATGAATGTGGCGACTTTGCTATTTGTTCCCAAATCTCCTTTCTTCCATCTCACAACGTAATTGAAATCTGGGTTTTTAGCTAGCTAGATGGTGACCCAGAATAATATCCTATTTGGCAATCTCCTCTGAAACCAAGTAGAGTCTCTGATGCAGATGAAGACCAGGGAGTAACTTCGGAGTCATGCTCTCCTATTTCTTTTCTGTCTCCCAGTGATTGAAATGTGGATATGGAGCTGAGCCATTTTGGATCACAAGGATGAGAGAAATCCTCCAGGGAGATCAAGGCAACAAGATAGGAGGGACACAGGAACTGATCGTGTGGAGAGAACACGTTTGTTCCTGATTGTTTACCTCAGGACCTTGAGATGAGCGATAAATCAGACTCTTTCTTATGTAAACAAAAATTACCTTTGGTGTCTGACAGAACAAACTCAGATTCTAACTCTGTGTTTTTTCAAACATTTTGGCCAGTGCCCTCGGTTTAAAACACATTTTAAATCACAAGTAGTATGCACACAAATATATAATCAAGAGTCTAGAAGACTGTAATTTTCTTCAGTATGTACATTTTGATATTTTCTCTTCTATATTATAATTCATCATTCTTTCTATTCTATTCTATTCTATTCTATTCTATTCTATTCTATTCTATTCTATTCTATTCTATTCTATTCTATTCTATTCTATTCTATTCTATTCTATTCCATTCCATTCCATTCCATTCCATTCCATTCCATTCCGCTTCATTCTATTAAGACAAATAATGTTGGACACTACCAACAAAATTCATGACTCATCGATGGGTCACAACCTATACCCTAAGAAACAGTATCAAAAGAACAAAAGACTAAAATAATTTACTTGTGTGATATGTTTTATAACAGTGCTCCGCACCCGCCACCCTTGCTTAAACAGAACCCTATGAATCTTTTAAAAGTAGTAACCTTAAAACTGTTATTTGCTCTCAAATGCTGAGTATATCAGCAGTTTATTATGATTTCAATTCCAATTTTGTTTAATTTTTCCTGATATTCTAGAGAATATACTGCATGCCTTATGTTAAGAGGCTTTATGCTAGATAAATATAAAACTATTTCTTTTAAAGACCTACAATCTATTGAAACAGATGGGTATGTAAACAGATAAATTAAAATAGAACATAATGATGACTATTGTAGCTCAGACACAGTGGTCATAAGAGCAAACCTCATGTGTTTATAGCCAAAGCAAATATTGGCAGTAAAACATCTGAAGTATCATAGAAGCAAACTTGAGAAAATCTTCATTTCTACCTGAAAAATTTTTATTTCTACTAAATAGCTTGGATCAGAACACTTCTTAATTTTGGGACTGAAAAACGACAACAACAACAACAACAAAACAACCAACATTTGAATTAAGCCCCAGTTTTTGCTCCTTTTCTGGTACACAGAGGGGAAGTCTTAATATGAAAAAGAGTATAAACAGTGTATACGTGGAAGACTATGTGATAACATTGTAAAAATGAAATTTCAGTAGTGATTTTGCCCATGTTCATTGTGACTTATTACAATGAAAAAACATTTATAGCTTTAATACTCAAAATCCCTTTGTCACTTCCAATATCTTTTGACATTTAAATCGACTATTTAATCTATCACATTTTTCTCCAAACTAAAATCTTAGAAATGTACTTACTTGTCTATTTTGTATTAACCTGACTACTTGGTAGAATTCCCTTATCTTAAAAGTGGCAGGAATGTGCCCTTGTAACAAGCATCTTAGAGGTAAGATAGAGTTCAGACAGAATAAGACTGTTTCTTATTTTGGTGGAGAGTGTTGTGGACATTTGATGCCAGTCTAAGATCCAGAATTGAAGATTCTAGTAAGAATTCAGATGAGCTCAGGCTAAATAAATAAATAAAGGCATCAGTGTATTGCGAAGAGAAAGAGGCAGAGAGAAAGTATAAAACTCTGAATTTCTGCTTTTTCTGTATTAGTCACGATATCTTTTAGCATACATCTTCTTGGGAATTGGAAACGCAACACATGTAGAATATCTTACACAGGATGGCCAAGAACAGGCTATTTAACTAGTGACCAGGAACAACCTGATGTCCTGAGCTGCAAATTGAAAGTGAAGGTTACTTTCTTGTAGACTTTATCTTAAAGCAGTAAAACGGGTAACTGCAGCTACAACTGAAGGTATTGATTTTGTAATTTCAGCAAATTAAGAACAAGACAGAAAACCTATTAAATATTTCCACTGATTGCCAGGGTACTTTTTGGTGATTCTGAGGTTGACATTAAAATTACATGCACCTATCTCTTTAGAGTAAAACATACACATTATATAGAAGATGGCACATGGAATTTTGATGTTTGTATATTTTCACGTTTTAAATGAGAAACTTGCAAAACCTGATACTACGAATGCCAAACAACATATTGAATGTTCATAAACTTTTCATAAATTGGGGTTAAAGTTATACTTATTTAAAGTACATTTATTATTTTTTAATAAATTAAACTTTTCACAGACCAGAAAAATTTTGATTAAAACAGAGAAAGAAACTCTGATAATAACATTACATGTCAGAACATTATGAGTAATGACTACATAAAAATACATTACAAAGAATACTGAAAAAGTAATCAAACTATATTTTTTGTGTACAAGAATAAAATAAACCTATTTTACAGTTTTATGTAACATCAAACTTTTTAAAATGTAATTTTAAGATTCCTTAAGTGACTACATTAAAATTTACATTAATCATGATGTCAAAGAGAAAACTAATTTTGAAAAATTCGATGAAAGGACTGATAGTCTACAGTTAAAATAAAATTCAAGTCATATCTTTTCATACTCACTCCACCCCATATATCATATTTCTTGCTATGTAAATAATATTAGAGAAAATAGAACTTTGAAAATATTTAGGGACAGGTTTTGTCTACAATAGCGAAAGAAGATAACAACAAAAACTATGATTCATGAAATCATTAGAAAAATGTAACAAATTGGACCAGCTCCAGGATTAGTTAATTCAGTGATTCAATCACACTTGGTTTTATTTCATTTGCTGTTTTTTTTTTATCTTTTCACTTTGCTCTCTTCAGAGTGTCAGATTTAACTTCATGATTGCAAGACACTGCTGATGTTCACACAGACACAAACATATTCATCAAAAGAAAAGGACCATTTCTTCCTTTGCATCTCTTATTAAGAGCAAGGAAACTTTTACTGGAAGTCCTCAAGATCTTTTTTCCCTCCTGCCCCACTGACCAAAATTTTATCAAATTATTATTACTTTACATATCTCTGATAAAGTAAATGGGACAATCATAAGTAGTTTAAAGTCCCAATCATGATTAATTAATACAGGTTTAGAATAAAAACATTCCCTGGAAGTACATGACTCTCCATCGGGCAGCTTCCTGAACCAAATCACGGCTAGGAAGAAGAGGGCTGGTTTGGAGTAGTCAATCTGTATCTGCAATAGTGTTTGTCATTCATCAAACATGCAATAAATTGAAAGTTATTTATAGTTGCAGTGGAACAATCTAGATTTTACATTCTAAAGTAAAAACTGAAAGACAATTCTCTGAAGAAATAGAAGATTCCTTTTGTCTCTAAAAGATGAATGCGGAGTTCCTGCTGTGGCTTCAGTGGGTTAAGAACCCAACATAGTATTGGTGAGGATGCAGGTTTGATCCCTGGCTTTGCTCAGTGGGTTAAGGATCTGAAGTTGCCACAAGCTGTGGGGTAGGTTGCAGATGTGGCTTGGATCTGTTGTCACTGTGACTATGGCGCAGGCCAGCAGCTGCAGCTCCAATTCAACCCTTAGCGTAGGAACGTCCGTATACTACAGGTGTGGCCATTAAAAAAAATTAAAAAAAAAAATGAATGAAAATAATATGGCACATAATGTTTTATAATTTAATCACGGAGGTAAAACATCTATTCTCTGAAAACCATGAGACATTTATAAAGGAAATTAAAAACATACAAATAAATGGAAAGACATTCCATGATCATGGATTAGAAAAACGAATACTATTAAAATGTTAAAATAAAATTGCTACGCATAGTAATCTACAGATTTAATGCAATCTGTATCAAAATACCCATAACATTTTTCACAGAATTAGAACAAATAATGTTAACATTTGTATGGCATTACAAAAGACGCTGAATAGCCAAAGCAGTTTTAAGGAAAAAGAAAAAAGCTGGGGGATATTATGCTTCCTGACTTTGGACTATATTACAAAGCTGCAATAATCAAAACAATGTGCTCCTGGCACAAAAAAAGAAACATAGATCACTGGAACAGAACAGACAACCCAGAAAAAAATCCAGGCTGGTCAATGAATCTACAGCAAAGGAGATACAAAGAATATACAATGAAGAGAAGAGTCTCTTCCAAAAGTGTTACGAACAGTTGATTGCTACATGCAAGAGAATCAAACTGGACTACTTTCTCACACCAAATATAAAAATAAACTCAAAATGAATTAAAGGTCTAAATGTAAGACCTAAAACCATAAAACTCCTAGAGGATGACATAAGCACATAGACAGCACACTCTTTTCTTTTTTTTAGGGCCACACCCATGGCATATGGAAGTTCCTGGGCTAGGGATTGAACCAGAGCTGTAGCTGCCAGCCTGTAACACAGCCATAGCAACATGGGATCCAAGCCATGTCTGCGACCTATACCACAGCTTATGGCAATGCCGGATCCTTAACCCACTGAATGAGGCCAGGAATCAAACCCATGTCCTCATGGATACTAGTCAGATTTGTTTCCTCTAAGCCATGATGGGACCTTAGCAGTACAGTCTTTGACACAGGTCTTAGCAATGTATTTTTGGATCTATCTTCACAGGCAAGGGAAACAGAAGTGGAAATAAACGATGGGACCTAATCAACTTGAAAGCTTTTGCACAGCAATGGAAATCAATGAAAAGGGACCTACTGAATGGAAGAAAATATTTGTCAATGATATATCTGATAAAGGGTTAATTTTCAAAATATATAAAAACTTATACTATTCAATAACAATAAAACAGACAACCTGGTTAAAAAATAGGCAGGACACCTGAATATGTATTTTTCCAAAGAAGATATACAGATGGCCAACAGGCACATGAAAAGATGCTCAGTGTCACTAATCATCAGGGAAATGCAAACCACAATGAGATATCACCTCACCCTTGTTAGAATGGCCACTGTCAAAAAGACAGCAAATAACAAGTGTGGAGAAAAGGGAAGTCAAGCACACTGATAGAATATAAACTTGTACAACCACTGTGGAAAACAGTTTGGAGTTTCCTCAAGAAAGTTTAAAATAGAACTATCCTATGATCCAGCAATCCACACTGGGGTATATACCCAAAGAAATTGAAAACATTAATTTGAAAAGATATATGCACCTCAGTGTTCCTAGCAGTATTATTTACAATAGACAAGATATGGAGGTAACTAAGTGAGGTGGGGAAACAGGTAAGGTAGGGGAAGGGGACTGAAAGATGTGAACTACTAAGTATAAAATAAAAAAGATACAAGAATGTAATTGATAGCACAGGGGATCTAGCCAATTTATAAAATAACTTTATATGGAGTATAGGACTATTGAATCACTATGTTGTACACTTGAAACTAATGTAATATTTTAAGCAACTTTGCCTCAATAAAAATTGCTAGAATTGTTTTTATGATAGGTTTTTGTGAAATATTTGAAATTTCCAAATAGGTCTTATATGACGGTCAGCTGAAAAATTCAACCTGAGAATAAGTTCAGTACCGACTGACCAAGACATTTTGTTAAATGCCCTTGATAAGACTATAGTAAAAGGAAAGCAGTTAATTCTTAGAGATTCTTCTTAAAAATTTTTTTTATTATTTTTTTTCTTTTTATGGGCATACCTGCAGCACATGGAGGTTCCTGGGCTAGGGCTGGAATTGAAGCTGCCACTGCAGGTCTGTTCCACAGCCACAGCAACACCAGATCCATGCTGCAACTGCAACCTGCACAGTAGCTTGCAGCAACGCAGGATCCTTAACCTACTGAGCGAGGCCATGAATCGAACCTTCACTCTCATGGACACTAGGTCAGGATCTTAACCTGGTGATCCACAACAGGAACTCTGAGATTCTTATACTTAATAATAATATCACCTCTGATCTCCTCAAGTTAAACCTAATCAAATGATGATGACACAAAGTATATTCTAAAGAAAGCCTGTCAAGGAACATCTACAAACACTGAAAAAAGAAGGAAATTAAAATGTCTTAACAAAATGTGTCTGAACAATGTATCTCAAAAGACTTCTCTTAATCAAGAGATACACATACAGTCCAAATGGCATCTAATGTCAATATGTGCAGCACGTTATTTAACTTGAGAAAATGTGTTTGAAGCATTCAGACAGGACTACATTTACTTTGACAGTGAAAAGTGCACCAAGTCTCCATTTTCCACAAGACAATGTGAGAAACTAAATCATAGTCTGATAGAAGCTATTTTGACAGCCTAACTAACCAGCATTTCATCTGTATTACTAAACATAAGATTTTCAAGGCAATCCAGAATGTAAATTGACATCACTGACCCAAAAGGGAAAAAGTGCTCCATTCAAGCCCTGGGCATTAGTCTATGTCAGATCACTGCTAGTCTGCATGAGAAATTTCTGTCACTTATGTTTTTTCAAACTTTTCACATCATAAATATGCTACATAAAACTACATAGAACTTGGTAAAATCAAGAAAGAAAAGAGAAAAAATAAAAATCAAACACATTTTTACGTGATCAGGTAATTTGATATAGTCTGATACATGTTAAGCATGCAAATATTTCTTTGTTTTTTTGACAAGATTTTAATTTTTTCTATTGTAGTTGATTTACAATGTTCTGTCAATTTCTACTGTACAGCAAAGTGACCCAGTCACACATACATATGTACATTTTTTTCTCACAAATATTTCTAATTAAAAAAAAATCTACCTCTGATTCTAGAGAGAATAGCATGTACCACAGTTGTAAATATAATGTCACAGAATAGCCCATTCTCCAGAGAGACTCCCTAAGGCTTAGATGGCAAATACACGACTATCAGTTAACAGTACTCTCTCCACTGTCCATGACAAATATCACTTTATCATCAGGGCAGTGTCCAGCTGAAGCCAAACGTGTCTCAGAATCATTCCCAGCACAGTGCCTGGAGACTCATTACTATTCTGTTAAATCATTTGAAATTTGTCATCCTAAAATTATGGAAATACAACTTCAGTGAGTGTCCAAATATTGTTTAAATGATTCTGATGTTTATTTTTAAAATATTTTGAATGTTAAAATACTTTCTTTTTCCAATTTCATGCAACTTCTAGTAGGCTGTTACTTGCAAAAAAGAAAAAAAGGCCTATTTGGTGAATAGGCTAATGCACTCAATTTAAAAGTAGCTGCTAAATATATACATATAATTTATATTTTTAAAATAATGTATTTGGAGTTCCCTTTGTGGCTCAGAGGGTTAAGAACACAACTAGTATCCATGAGGATGTGGGTTCGATCCCTGGCCTCACTCAGTAGGGTAAGGAACCCCTGGTGCTGTCACAAGATATGGCATAGGTGGCAGATGTGGCTTGGATCCCATGTGGCTGTGGTACAGGGCAGCAGCTGCAGCTCTGATTCAACACCTAGCTTGGTAATTTCCACATGCCACAGGTGTGGCCCTAAAAAGAAAAGAAAAAAAATCTGTATATTTATTAGAAAACAGTTTCGATATGAAAATTAATTAAAAAGTAAACTTAAATAACCCATTAAAGCATTAATTATTTGGCATAATATGAAAATCCTCATGCCTTCTGAGTATGGCATTGGGCTATTAAATCATGAGTCTGAGGTGACAAAGGTCCCGGGGACTTAAAACCCCTACTGTGACCCACTGGACAGAATGAAGGCCTGTAGAGCCTTGGCAGAATCACTTCGCCCTGTGGTTCAGAAGGCTGCACAGCCCTCTTTTGATTATTTCCATAGTTCCTGAATGTACAGCCCCATAGGCATAATTGACCACTGGTACAATCTCCACAATGGTTCCCTGACTCATGCAGTAAACGTGGTTACATTAGGAAGAACCTAAGCAAAGGCCCCTCACAATGCCACCTCCGCCCCCACCCCCACTAGCTTCCCGCTTCTCCCACACTACACGGTACTGGACCAAGAACAGTTTCCTAAGGGAATTGCCATGCAGTACCACCACCACAATCCAAAGATGCTCAAGATGATATCTCCTGAATGCTCATTTACTTCTCCTCTTGGCCATTGGCAAAACCAGGTCAGTCTTGCGAAGGATGGCAGGTTATCATGAACTTTAAGAGGGTAGTGATTTCAGTTGCAATTGCCATTTCAGAGATGGTATCTATGAGAGCATAGATATTGCTGAGCCAGCAACATAGACTGGTACATAGTATACAGCTATTGACTTGGAAACGGTTTTCTCTATCCATATTAATGAGGACAATGAGAAGCTGATCACATCGACCTGGGTGGAGAGTAGTACATCTCTACTCTTTTAAATCACATTTATCGGTATGCATGTGGTCATAATATAATTGGTAGGAATACTGTGCCTTTTGATATTCCACAGAACTTGAAGCTGATCTATTCTTTTTATAGAAATATGCTAATCTGACTTGAGAAACAAGAACTAATAAGTATTTTAAATATCTTGGAAATGTACCTACATGCTAGAGGGTGAGATGGTAAGTTGAGAGAAACTCCAGGCTCCTGTCCTATCAGTGAAGTGACTTTCATTTTTCTGGTCCTTCTTGGAATAGACTGCTACTACAAAGAAAGAGACAGAGTGGGCTTTTTGGATTTTGGAGGCAATATGTACCACATTTGGGTACAC
>PVHT021183584.1:17128695-17149176 GCA_004024745.2 Catagonus wagneri
TTAACCCACTGAGCAAGGGCAGGGATCGAACCCGCAACCTCATGGTTCCTAGTCAGATTCGTTAACCACTGCGCCACGACGGGAACTCCTGTTCTGATCCTTTTTTGAGTAACCTGTAAGGCTTCCAGTTTGGAGCTGGACACAGCAAAAGCGGGAGCTCTTCAAGCCAAGGCTGTTATGTAAGCTGCCTGAGACTGGAGTCTGATAACCAAGGATGTTTCAAGTGTCTTTTTCACTTAGGGGTGCATTATGGAGTCTCTGCTGCGATCCGATAAAAGACACACTAGGCAGCTCCATAATCTGGAGCAATATATTTTCATATGAAGTCAATGATTCTCCATTTTGAGAAGCAGCTCCTAGCTGATGGGCCTTGTTAAAGACGAACATTTGACTATGGGACATCAAACAAATATCAAACCTAAGTTGCCTATCATAAACTCAGTGTTTTCTATTCCAACAAGCAAATAAGTTGGGCATGCACCACCATCAGGTTGGGATGGTGTATGAGAGACTCAATTCAACTAGATCTAGGAGACATAAGCCAATTGCACAAGCAGTTAGCTCAGGAACCAATGGTACCTTCTCTCATTGCTTTGTTACCCTCCTCTGACTTTGCCTTTGGCTTTTGGATAGTTTCTGCAATCAGTTAACAAAAGAGGATGATAGAGCCTTGATTTACAGATGGATCTGCACGGTATGTTGACTCAAGCCGAAACTGGATCTCTGTTTTCTGTATTTTCCAAGGGCACTAGTCAGGGTAATCCTGAAAGACAACTGTGAGTAAATATTTACAGTGGGTAAAATTTTGAACGGTATATTTGAGATTGGAGTTTTCCGACAGGGCATAGTATATGCCTCATGCTAGATGCCAATATATATGGTGCTATTTCCACCATGCCCACAAAACACAAGGCTGGAAACTGAGAAATGGGAGTAGGAATACCTTTTTAATATTATGCATAGCAACCCATTCACAGAGTGATTCCTCATAGTTCCAGCCTTGAACTTGGTAGATACGAAAGCCCTTATTGCCAAAGGAGGAAGCTTCCATCAAGGAACTCAGCCACAGTGTCAATAACTTAGAAGCTGAGGCTCCTCCCTGGCCCTTTACAGCTGTTCATTCCTGTAAATCCATAGGGAAGAGTGTTACCAAGTTGACCAGTGCAATTTAAGCTGGATGTTTGCTTATTAATATTAGCAAATGTGCTCAGTCAATATTGAATGAACGACTGAGGGTCTAGAACCTCAAGAGTTAGAACTGGGCCACTACTATGTGAAAAACACACATGATGGAGGGTAATGTGAAAAAAAGAATGTATATGGATGTATGGCTGGGTCAATTCGCTGTGCAGCAGAAATTGACAGAACATTGTAAATCAACTGTAATAAACAAAATAAAGTAAAAATAAAACTCCAAACACACACACACACATGAATCAAAGTATTGGCAGAGCTCCAGGGGAACGTGGGATGGAGAGATGTTCTGATCAACTTCCTTTGATACCAACTACAGAATCAGTAATACCAGCTCTAATCAGTTAACAGAAGATGAATATTTAGAGGCCTGATTTAGGAGTTCCCATCATGGCGCAGAGGAAACGAATCCGACTAGGAATCATGAGGTTCGATCCCTGGTCTTGCTCAGTGGGTTAATGATCCAGTGTTGCCGTGAGATGTGGTGTAGGTTGCAGACGTGGCTGGGATCTGGCGTGGCTGTGGCTGTGGCGTTGGCTAGTAGCTATAGCTCCGATTCAGCCCCTAGCCTGGGAACCTCCACATGCCGTGGCTGTGGCCCGAAAAAAGCAAAATAAATAAATAAATAAATAAATAAATAAATATAAAATAGAGGCCTGACTTACAGATGGATCTGCCTGGTATGTTGGCACAAGTCAAAACTGGATCTCTATTGTCCATTTTTTTCCAAGTCAAGGTGATCCTGAAAGACAATTGTAAGGTCAATCTGTAAAGACTGTAGCAGCTATGCCAATAATGTAGTAGAAGTGATACCATTCTAAAACTCAATGGCACCTTAAAATCCTACTTTAAAAACAAAGACACTGAACATAAATAGTGTAAATCTACCTATCGATGGTAGGCAGCTAACAGCAGATAACAGCAGAATCCACGCTGGTCTACGTGACCTGCTGGACTACGTTCTTGGCATTACATTATGTTGCCGCCCTGTTAATGCCATAGATGACAGCTCTCAAAGGTTTGGAGCCAGAGGTAGGACCCCGGTTGCCTGGTCTAGAGTCAACAATGCACTGAGAATGCCAGGCCTTCTGCAGCGGGAGGTGCCAAGGTTGGTTTGACCATCTCTCCCCAAATGTTCCTTTTAGGTCCAAGCCTGAGAAAGAAATATGGGAATGCATTAATAAGAAGGGCATTACCCCCACCTCACTTGAATTCTGTATTTAGGTTAATAACAAATTTATCATTTCCCCAAGGATAATCATAGGCGATTTATTTATCATTTTTCTGAGAACTTATTCTAGCGGTTTTTCTCAGCTGAAGAATGTCTATTGGAAGAGGGAAATAATGCCTAAATGGCACTTCTTTAGCTTGGAAAAGAATATAGTCATCTTGCACTTCTCCTTTTTAAAGAAAGAATAGTATAGTACATACTAAGAGAGATCACAATGTTCAAACATAAGAAATTATTATTTATTTATGTTGTTATGTTCATTGTAATGACTTCATAACATTCTGATAATTTTACTGTAAAATTATCAGAATAAGCATATTTGCATCTACATCTTTAGATACAGTGGTAAATAGCACCTTAGAATAAAAATTTCAAGGGAAATTGCTAGTTAAGGGCATCTATCACATTAAATTTTTTTTTTTTTTTTGGCTTGTTATGGCCACAACCACGGCCTATGAAAATTCCCAGGCCGGGGGTCAAATCGGATCTATGGCTGCCGGCCTATGCCACAGCTGCAGCAATGCCAGATCCGAGTCATATCGTGACTTATACCACTGCTCTTGGCAATGCCAATTCCTTATCTCACTGAGAGATGCCAGGGATTGAACCTGGGCCCTCATGGATACTAGTCGGGTCCGTTTCCTCTAAGCCACAACAGTAACTCCTATCACATTTTAAATACTTGCATTAAAATATAGGTTGACATCAATAAATTATATCCATACAGTATTAAAATACTGATTCAGTGATATAATGTCTATTTACTCAATTCTTTTATATCCTTCAGTAATGCCCCCCAAATTTTTAATACAATTTTCTGTGTATTTCTTGTTGTTTATTCACAACTATGTCATATATTTGCTGCTATTCTGAATGGATTTTCTATTTTATTATATGATCAAATTAGTTATTACTGGCATAAAAAGCTATTGATTTTTACATACTTATTTGAAAACAGATACCTTTTTGAACACTCTTACCAGAATATTCAAATATTTTTACTAGAATAAATTTCAGTAGGTTATGCAAATTGAGTTCTGGACCTCAGGGGCCTTTAATTTTTCATTGTAGATATTCATCTTCTCTCTCTCTCTCTATATATATTTTTTTTGTTTTGTTTTTCTTTTCTTTTTAGGGTCATGGCTGTGGCATATGGAAATTCCCAGGCTAGGGGTGAATCAGAACTGCAGCTGCTGCCAATGCCACAGTTTATGACAACGGGGAATCCTTAATCCACCGGCCAGGGATGGAACCTGCATCCTCATGGACACTAGTCGGGTTCGTAAACTGCTGAGCCACAGTTATTAAAATTATTTTTGTATCTATTTTTTTTAAATAATAAAAAATATTTTCAAAAAGGCATAAAAGTAATAAAAAAGACTTGCCCAGTTTTAAAATTCTTGAATCACAACATTTCCCTCAAACTCTGACTTACTACATTTTGGTCAGATATTATTCTCCAGGCTGCTGTTGAGAGGTAACAAATTTCACAGTGTGCTATGTGATTTCCTGATTTGCATGAACCTCATTTAGCACATCTGCCCTCTTCTGGTGACTTTGTCTCCTGCCCCAACCATCTATGATTTAATTGCTATAACATCTGAAGTTTATAGTAAACTTCAATCTCAGCAACCCCTGCTTCCAGGGATTTTCTGTCTACATAGTCTATCTTTGGGGAGAATCCCGTCCCTTTACTATTCCACTTGTTCAATATGCTCAGTTCTTTCTAGGAACATTTTTCCTGGTTGCTGAAAGGGACAATCAGAGCATTTGGAAATTTGCCCTTGTTGCTTTAGACATTTGTGCTCGTGAGGTTAGGGTCCAAGTTCTGACACAGACAAAGAGAGCTGGGGATCTGGGTCTTGAGACAGAGAAGAAAGTGAAAGATACCTTTCCATATTTTAACTTAAACCATGTTGTGGCTGTTCCATGAGGCTAAACTGAAACCAGGTCCCATATCCACTAAATTAAAATAAGAGATGATGAACTAAGACTTCTGAGCTTATCTGTGATTAAAAAATAAAATACAGAGTTCCCATTGTGGCTCAGTGGTGATGAACCTGACTAATATCCATGAGGATGCATGTTCGATCCCTGGCCTCCCTCAGTGGGTTCAGGAGTTGGCATTGCCTTGAGCTGTGGTGTAGGTTGCAGACACTGCTCAGATCCTGTGTTGCTGCGGCCGTGGTATAGGCTGGTAGCTATAGCTTCGATTTGACCCCTAGCCTGGGAACTTCCATATGCTGTAGGTGCAGCTCTAAAAAGCAAAATAGATAGATAAATAAATAAATATTAAAAAAAATAAAGGACAGATAACTGAACAGACTTTTCAGAACTGGCAATATTTTTACAATTGAGAGAGGTATGCTATACTTTTCTGGGTGGAATGAAATTCTGTGAATCATTAAGTTCAAATCAAACTGAGGAAAAAATGGTTATTTGGGGGATTCACTTTCCATTAAATTCATACATGTCTCCCATTTCCTTGCATTTTACATTTTAAAGAAGTTGTTTTGGTTGCTACATTTTTTTTTTCCTTTATACCTAGTTCTGCTTTTGGTCTTGACTTAAAACATTATATTTCAAAGACAATACTGAAAGTTCTCTAGGGATTTGTGTTGCTTTATTGAGTAATCTTTGATCATATTGTAATGGAAAATCCCTGCAGGTGATATAAAATGTGTACATATATTTGAATACATAAAATATGTATTTTTTATTTCATCCATCTTTGACATTTCTAAATATGGACTTACTTAGCATGCTGGCCCAAAAATGATGGGATCATCTTGAGGGTATATTTCAAAAGAGTGACAATTTTAAAAATTGATGATGAAAATAATTGGATTTAAACAATTCTTGAAAACCAGGGAGCATGTCTCAACAATAGTAAAAACTGCTACTGGAGTATATAGAAAACCAATCTAAACATATATAATAGCTTCATTCCATTAAATATGTTTTAAATTTTGTTAACCATCATAAAATTCACAAACTTGATGGCTTAAAAGTTGAATACTAATATAGTCATTTATTTAAGCTGAGAGCCAATTTGTATATAAAAGAAATATGTGATATTACCTCTGTTGACATTTGTAAGTCCAAGGAGCCTAGATTTTATTCATATATAATGTTTGCTTTTAGGTTCACATTAGGTTCCAAAAGGAAAGCAAGAATACTAAAAATTAGGGTTATCCATTTATCCAAATTATCATTTTTTTCCCTGAGGCTGTATTTACACTTGGATTGTTAGAGGGGATCCTGAGGAATCAGCTCTAGGGTCTGAAACAATTGCAAATAGTTATATTATGATAAGCAGTCAAATGCAATAAGCTTCTTTAAAGTAATTTCCTTATATTTACTTGGGAAAACAAAAGCTATAGTGAGGGTTTAACATACCCCTTTTCAGAAAAAAAAAAGGCAAATAAAACTCTACCACCAACAACACAATGCTAATAAAAATATTTGAAAATAACATTTCTGAGCTCCTACTTTTCTGTTTTTGGTTGTCTTATGGGATGGTCATTCAGAATTGGCCACAAGAAAGGCACCAGGAAGCAAAATATACTACATCCACAGGTCCTAGAGAAGCAGAGTCACCACATGCCATGAGAGATCACACAGGGTAGGGAGGAAGGCCAAGGATTAGGGCTCAACTAAGCAGATCTGGGACCCACGAGCAAATTCCTTTATTGATGGGCACGAAGCAGTACAGAAGAAGAGACATGAGGGGATTTCATTGGTGTGTTTGATGCTACTAGGTCACTACTAGGTCACGGACAGATGGAAAGGGAGGGCAGGAAGAAGAACATGTGGTTGAGAGGGGCCAGCCTTATCATATTATCGCACCTGATTACCTGGGCAGGGTGTGCAGAGCCTGTTGTCAGGGATGCTTAGGCAGCAGGGGGAAAATACAAAATTTCAAAAGTTTATAGTGTACTATAACACCCCTAAAATCAGGAGGCTGTGTTACGCTGAAAATGACATAGTGTGTCCAAGGTCCCTAAGTCTACCCTCAGGTTCCATCGTTCCCTGGAAAGACTCATGGAACTCAGAAAACCTGTTATGATTATAATATTATTATTATATTATTAAAGTGAAGTGATACAGACCCAAATCAGTGAAAGAAAAAGCCATACGGGCAGAGTCTAGGAGAGACCAGGCATACGCTTTCAATTGTCCTCTCGCAGTAGAGTCACGTGAATAGCACTTAACAATTCAAGCTGTGATGTGTGACAATACATATTGAATATTGCCAACCAGGGAAATTAGTCCAAGCCTTAGTGTCCAAGGATTTAATTGGTGATAAGCAAGGAGCACTCGCATGGCTGATCTTAGGTACTCAAATCTCCAGTTAGTCCAGAGGTCAAACTGATTCTACATGGCCCAACTAAATCACATTGTCATCATGAACTACCTTACATGTATCAAAACCCCGGTTAACAAGGGTACTGGTTATGAGGCAGCATATTCCAAGGGCTTAGAAGTTGTCTCCTAGGAACCTTTCTTGGGAATGTGCAAGCCTTGAACATCCTAGACCGGGTAGTCAACCATTTTTTAACTTCATTGAGGTATAACTGATATACAAAAAATTGCATACATTTAATGTAAGAAGCTTGATGATTCTGAATGTTTGAATGTATGCGTATACCCATAATATCATTACCACAACGAAAGTACTAAACATAAACTTTACCTCCAAAAATTTCCTTATGTTCTTGTGTTTTGCTTTTCTATTTTTTTTTTATAAGGACACAATATGAAATTTATCCTCTCAACATATTTTAAGGTGCACAATACCATATCATTAACTTATAGGTACTTTAAAGTTTGTACAGCCTGTCTCTAGAACTTATTCATATGGTATGTTAGAAAATTTACATCCATTGAAAAGCAATTCCACATTTTACCCACTGTCCTGCCCCTGACAACCACTATTCTACTCTCTGATTCTATGGGTCTATTTTAGATACCTTATATTAATAGAATCATGAAGAAATTGTCCTTTTGTGGTGTCTTCTAGGATAGTCTATGCTGTTTCAAATGGCAGGACTTTTTTCCTTTTCAAGAAATAATCTTTATGGGATAAATAAATGTTATAAAAATGTTCCACTGATATTTATCTATCAAATTGTCTTCATCCATTCATTTCTTGATGGATATTTGAATTGCTTCCATCTCTTGGCTATTGTAAATAATGAGGGAATGAACACAAAAGTGTGACATGTCTCTGGGTATGATATCAAAGACATTTTGTAAATTAAAAAAATAACTGGACAGAAGAATTGTCACTTCTGTTGGCAAACTGTAGATCAGGAAATCCCCAGAACTGTTATTTTGTATGTTTGCATTGTAGAAACTAAAATTCAACAAAGGGATATAATCCTTTTTTTTTTTTTTTTTACTTGAATGGTCTAATCCCCAACCAGGTATAAGGTTATTGGAGAGTGATGAGAAATAGAGATGGATAATAGGAAGCTAGTCAGTTTAATGGGTACCTTTAAAGCCGGCAAATGAGGCTTTCTCAGGCATTTATTATTATGTAGGACTATAGAAGTACTATTGTGTTCTTTGTACTGCCACTTAACAGTTAATGGTGGAAAAGAACGAATGGGTCAGAGAGGCAAGAGGCTAACTCCCCAAATTCTTTATGAAATGTATTAATTATTGCTAAATATGACATTAATGACAAAAATAATGACATTACTAACAGTGTAGCAGCATAATGTGGTGTAAAGGGCATAAGTCTAGCAGGTCAGTAAATCTATGTCTGCCATTAACTGGTTGTATGACCATAAATAGGTCACTTTACATCACTTAACTTCAGTTCTTTCATTTTTAAATTAACCTTTTAAGGTTCTTCTGAGTTTAAAAATTCTGTGATTTAATGATGAGTGCCTTGTAACAAGGTTTAGTCATAATTTGTGTCAAACCTTGCCCAAAGAAAGAGAATCTGAGAATGAAAAGATTTGCATTTCATAATATTAAGGGTTGCATTTTCTGAGTCTTCTTAAATTATCTAAAAACCTCAATGCATGTGTTAATAATCACTGTGAAGAGCATACGGGTAAGTGGATTTGCTGTTTCTCCTGGTGTTTCTGACTTTATTTCCTTTTCCTCTCCTTTTTAAAAATAGTTAACATTATATCTCTGTGGATGCCTCACACAGATTTCAAGGCACAATTAAATAACGTGAGATACTTACTTGTGATTTTTATTAGACGCAAAGGTCAGAGTGGTGAGAACTTCCTAAATGAATGAACTCAGTTATGGATTGATAAATCTGATGGATAAATATTTTTAAAGGAAGAACAATCCAATTTTGGAATTGCAAAACAGCAATGGGTGTTTTGCTGGAACTTTGCCATTGCCATGTTACTCTTTCCTCTGTTCTTTCTTCACCACTAATTTTAAAAGGGCTTATTCTTAAAGGAACACTATCTTTGCACATATAAGTAATAGCAATAAAGGCAAAAACAAAGTGTTAGTAAATTCAACGAGAATTCTAAACAGATAGATGGTTACACATCGCATACACATGGCATTTTTACCTTTTGGAGAGTAGTATAATTTAGTGGAAGTTTGCACGTGCCGTATCATATTTCTTTGAAAATAATATTTTTGCTATTAGTGACATATAATATTAATGATATATAACTGCCTGAAATACAATTTTTGTCCTTATCTCAAGAGATAGTAATCAACTACAATATTTGTGTATTTAGGATATAATGTAAATTATCAACACATGGATGTAATTGACACCAAGAAGAGTACAAGATCAAGAAAAGAAGATAATATTCAACTGAATTGAATATTCTATGTCCTTTATTACTTAAAATGTAAAACACTAATTATTTTTTTCAAGCAAAAAAAAATCCCCACAGAATAATTGTTGTATCTGAAACTATTTCATTTATGCACACACACACACACACACACATATATACATATACACACACGCCTAGTCAACTTCTGTCTGTATATGGAATATGTAGCATCTACAGAATTCAAGGAATATGATTTCAAACTCTCAGTGCTCTAATGCACATGCCCATATTCCCATAAGTTGTAAATAGCTGTTATCACTTGTTAGGATAACTTAATTAAACTTGCTTATTAAAAACCTTTAATTCGTTAGTGATAAAATCTTGATTAGTACATTTTCCTGCTAGGTGACCTTCTAATTTAATAGAAAATGAATTTTTAAATGGGGAAAAATGCCTGTGGCAGAGATTTTGTGCTAGTGAATAGCGTTTGCAATACACATAGGGGATATATTTGAGCCTAATTAGTAAGGGTGCAAATGAATTTTTATTTCATACACCAGAAGTGTCATTGATGAACCACAGTGAGGAATTTGAAATGCATTCGGATTGGCAGTGTGGGACTGAAATCTGTGGGAAAATCACAAGCTAATTCATTGATTGCCCCTTGGAAATTACTGCTGTTAATTGTTAGGTAATTAACATGGAGCTACAATTATATTGGCCTAAGGGGGTGATTAATGTTTCAACATGTCACATTAGCAGCGACTGGATTTTCAAAGCTTTTCTTTCCACTTGGTTTAAGAGACAGATGGTACATTGTCGATGGATTTTTTTTTTTTTTTTACTAAAGTTTATGCTGAGAGCAAGTGTGTGAATTTTCTGTTCTTGGGTCTCCTTTTATAGATATGAATTTTAACATAAGAATTTGATAACTCTTATGAAATAATATGATATTTTCTAACACTATTCCTCTACCTAAAATATATGTTGTTAAGTAGGAAATTCATTTTAATTTTATGTATTGGTATAAAAGCAAAACTGTCTTAAATTTGAGGAGTTGGCATTTTTCTTTATGACAGGTCTTAAATTATTTAGTGATAGTAAGAAGAAAAAGAATTGTACAATATCATATTTATAACAATCAATATAATTTAGGAGAAACCAGATAAACCATGCTGAACAAATGCATTTAGTAACAGTAATATAGAATACATGAATATCTCCATCCTTCAGCATCTCACTACCTCTGTCATCTTTTTTTTCCCCCTTAAAGCTATGTATTCTCAATACTCCAGATCCTGTTTTAGCCCCGTTCATTGCGGCATGGATTTTTCAGAACTATCCTCTGAACAACATTGATCTCTAAATGTCAAGGCTAAAAACGAATGGACAGAACAAATCAAATCGATTGCTTATTTAGGGAGGACCCATGCAGAAATCAACACTACTTATTACAAATTTAGCATGAGATGTTACATTGTGTGTTAAGAATTTTCTATACTAATACTTTTTTATCTCAGTTGCCTTTAAACTGTCACAGAGTTTGGGATGTAGCTATCTCATGATGCAAATAACTAAGGAAAAAATTATATCTAGGGATTTCCCTGTAGTGCAGCTGGTTAAGGATCCAGTGTTGCCATTATAGCAGCTTAGGTGGCTGCTGTGGCATAGGTTTGATCCCTGGCCTAGGAACTTACACATGCAACTGAGTATCCAAAAAAGAAAAAAAAGGGGAAAATTGTATCAAAACTGCTGTTACTTCTATAATTATAAAAATCATTTTTAATCTTGCAAAATTAACTTTATTTAAATATTAATCAATGATGTGTTGATACCATGACCACAAACAGAGATTTCTAGAGCAATGTTTTCTAGCCCATCTGTTTCTCTTGGAACCCATTTTGGCAGAAATGGTTTTTAAAATTTTCAAAGTATTTTAATTTTTAATGCAAGTCAGTGTGGTACATTACCTTTTGTAAAATGACATATTCAATATGAAAACCTAAGTGAGTTCCAGAAAATTCTTAAGGTCTCCAAATGTGGCTTTTAAAAAAATTCAATTAAGGTACGTTATCTAAAAAGGGAGAATGGATTTCCAGCAGTTCAAAGAACAGTTCTTTTATAGTGTTTTTTTCTGTGAAAATTTGAGATGTCATCTTTCTTGGTAGCCCCATACTGAGGTCTTCATTGTGACTGCAGTCTCTAGCTTTTATATTGATTTGTACTACTTCAACAAATGACAGAAATCTTTATTATCTTTAGCCAAGACATCTATTAACTTTTAATGTCCATTAAAACCAAAAAAAGTGAAAGAAAGCCAGTACTTCTAATTTAGCCTTTAAAAACAGAGAACTCTCAATTTTAGACAACCCTGTATTCAGATCTTTCTGCATTTCTTTTACATTCAAAATCAATTGCAATTGTTCAAATGCCTATTTTACTGCTAAGATGACATTTCACCTCAGGTCTTCTTTTCTCTGCTTATTATAACTCTAAAAAAAAAAAAGAAAGCTTGCCATGCTGGAAATAGTAGAATATGCAGCAAGTCTAAATTAGTTGCATACATTTTTACTAGAGAAAAACTTTCATCAAATGTCTCTTTTCATTCTGTTTTAATAATGGGTTTAAGGTGAAGCAAGGGATTCTGACTTTGATGAGATATTGTAAGCAATAAGTTAAAATTTGCATTTGAAACTTCCCTAGGAAAAGTGAAGACTTTACCTACTTAACTTGGACAGTAGGGGTCACTCTAATTCTTTAAAGATAAAGAGATGAGAAGATTATTAGCCATAGACAAGAACATTCTTAAAGCTACCTTTAGGGCAGGGAAACTCTTTTCTAAGTAGAAAGGTAAATTAGTACAGATACAGATTTGATGTACACACTATACACACACACACACACACAGACACCTTTACATACAGGGTTAGAATTAATGAAGACTACTCTTGACCTGCATTAAGTATTGTGGATATTTTAGGGCCACTGTGGTTTTAGTCCTGAGTTTGTGGTATGTCACATATCGAAGGCTTCCAGGAATTCCGTGACTAACCCACTTCATGAGTGCTATTTGCATATTGCTACTGGCTCTTTTTACTTCATCCTGATTGTAGCAATCTTAGTGCCTTTTTTTTTTAATCATGGGTAAATAGCAGTCAGAAAAATGTTTAAATTCAGGTTAGACATAAAAAAATGAACTTTTATTATGAATACCAATATTTGTTTGCCATTTTTCATGGTCAGTCTAAAATGTAGACAAAGAGTTCCTATTGTGACTCAGTGGTTACAAACCCAACTACCACAAGGATGCGGGTTGAACCTCTGGCCTCACTTAGTAGATTAAGGATCTGGCATTGCCGTGAGCTTTGGCATATGTCACAGATGTAGCTAGGATCCCGCATGGCTATGGCTGTGGTATAGGCTGGCAGCTGCAGCTCCGATTCCACCCCTAACCTGGGAAATTCCACATGCCACAGGTGTAGCCCTAACAAGTAAAATAAAATAAAATATAGATGACATGAACCAATCATTAAGAATGGCATAGAACAATAAAATAGCCATTTTTTAAGACAATTATTTTGTGTCCCAACCTTTGAGATCTCAAAATCTGATGGGAGAGATAGAAATGAAAATCCCCATTACAGTGTTATGAAGTAAGGGCTTTATTTGAAATAAAGTTCATCTTGGATATTGTACACATTGTTTAGTCATATTTACTTACTCCCATGGGAACTAAGGATCTGACATGATAGGATGTGGTCCTTTTTAACAAAGAAGTCACAAAACTATCAGCCTAGTTACTAAATGATTTAAAAAAAATCAAGGTTAGACAACTATTCCTTATTCATGCAATCAGCACAAATTTATCAAATGCCTGTTACACGCAGAGCATGGTTTTAAGTGTTAGAGTCATAGGGATCACACTATATCAGAAAACTGCTCTCATACATCTTACATTCTGGAAGAAGGAGATAGAATAGAAATGAAATGTGATTAAATTAATGGATGATATTGCAAGTGCTGTGGTAGAAAAAGCAGTGCTGTGGAAAGAGTGATCTAGATAAGGGAGCTACTCCACATAGCTCAGATAGATAAAGTTTCTAGAGGAGGGGGCAAATGAATTGTCACCTGGCTGAGAAAAGAAGAGACAAACTAAATGTCCATTGACAGATGAATGGATTAAGAAGATATGGTACACATTTACAGTGGAATACTACTCAGCCATAAAAAGGACAAATAATGCCATTTGCAGCAACCTGGATGGAACTAGCAATTCTCATACTAAGTGAAATAAGAGAAAGACAAACACCATGTGATATCACTTATTTGTGAAATCTAAAATATAGCACAAATGATCTTATCTACAAAACAGAAACAGATCAAGGTCAAGGAGAGCAGACCTGAGTTACCAGGGGTTAGGGGAGAAGGAGTGGGATGGATGGGCAGTTTGAGTTTGGTAGAGGCAACCTGTTACACTTAGAATGGATGGGCAATGGGGTCCTTCTGTACAGCACAGGAAACTGTGTGATTAGGTCACTTCGCTGTACAACAGAAATTGAAGAAACATTGTAAATCAACTATATTTTAATAAGAAAAGAGAAAGAAACGAACTACCTGAGGATTTGGGGGACAGGCATTTCAGGAAGAGAGAAGAGCAAGCACAAAAGCTTGAAGACACTTTAACATAGAACATTCTGAGAATTGCAATAATGGTTTCTCTTCATTGCTTGGAAAAAAATAGCATGGTGGAGCAATTATGCGTATAGAATCTGGTGTTTGCCTGATGTGAATTCCAGTGCTGTTCAGCCCGTCAGGGACCTTAGGCAGATTATTTACATTTTCTAATCCTCACTGTTCACTTCTTAAAAAATGTGCTAATGCCGTATAAATATCAGATAATTTCTGACAGCAGTTTAAGTTGTAACAGTGATAAAACTGTTAGCAGAGTGCCCAAGGTATATGTAGACAGTTAATAAAACTTACTCTATCCTCTTCTGATTCATTGCCTCCTCTGCAGTGTAGAACTGTTCTGCTTTCCAACCCAGTTTGTTTTTGTTTGTTAATCCTCCAAGAGCACGTATGTTTACTTTTGCATTGAAGTCTTTTTTTTTTTCACATTCTTAATTCAAAATGAGAGAGAGAAGATTCAATAGGAAAAAAAAGCTGGCCAGTAGGAAGGAAATAGGTTGTTCTTGCTTATACTAAATTGATTCTTAATCATTCATACTATTATTCTTAATTTATAAGAAAAAACAACAAAGTTCAGGTCTGTGTGAGAAATGAGGATATTTGGGAATAAATAATACGATAGATTTGTCAGAATTTTTTTTTCTAAGTTAAGGAACTGCCAAATAGACTATTTTTGCAGGTCTGCCAATTCTGTGTGCATCCTTGAAAATCACTCAGTTTGCTCCTGTTGTTTTAGTCTACCTCTGTTTTATTTGAAGACATTGCTTCTAAATAAGACTGTTCTTATCCCACAACTAAAACACTTCTTTTGGCTCTAGTTTTTCCAGCAATCCTGTTCTTAACTTTTCTCTCCTACTTGTTTTGTTGACAATATATCTCTTACTATTGAGCCTCATTGCCGATTCCCTAAAACCTCCTTTTCAAAATAAATCCTGACCTTCTTTTTCTGAAGTCTAATGACCAAAACAGACTCCTCACCAGCCCTGCAAGTAATCGTATCTTTTCTGTCAGTGACTGTATAAATTTAGTCCTTCCACAGGCAAACCAACTTCAGTCATGTTTTGTGAATACTCAGCACACAATCTCCTTGTGTAATGGAGCTCAAACTTACTCTTCTTTCTTATTTACCCCCATATCATCCTCCCGCCTCTTTCTATGTTAGACTACATGGTGTATTTCTGGATGTTCCAAGGCCAATATAGGTAAACATCCTTATTTTATGGTCTAGGTCTATATCATACATCTTTCTGTAAGTTGTTATAACAGAAAGGATCCTTCAAAATAATGCAATTCCACCTTTATTTTACATAAGAAAATAAAAAACATGAGGAATTCAGGTTATACTTTAGAACCAGATCATTATAACTCTTACTCTCTTTTCTTTGCAATGCACAAAAGACCATAAGAGGCTAGGTCCAACCAGCAGATGTGCTTTGTTTGAACCTCATAGAGGATTTTAAATATTGTTCATTGTTTCCAAACTCTAATAATATAAAACTCTGGATTTCCAAATTCTCTTAGAAATCAGATTATGTGATAATTCTGGGTGCTCATGACCTAATGACAGTGCTTGGCTAAATCTAAGTGGAAGCACCCACATTAGAGAGATTGGACTCTCCAATTGGTAAGTTTTAATTATTCTCTAATATTTCATACTCTCCTCTGTATTACTGATTTATATTACTTACCTGTCCCCCCTCTTGGAATTTTACTTCTGATGTTCTTTTTTCATACCCAAGTTCCTCTCATTTGAGTTGATAAAAACTTGAATAATTGTGATCCAGGTTTCACATCCTTGGGGATCTAGGACTGCCAAAAAGTACCAACATGCAGACATGCAGCTCGTAGATGTGCTGTTGAGCTACAGGTGTACAAGGATGCTTCAATGGGTCCCTGAAATCTCACAAGTATGTTCCAAGAATTCTTTCTATGTGAGGCACGGAACTAGGCTCCAGGATCTCAGTGACAAAGGAAATAATCTTTGGAGGATTTTACTTGATTACAAAACTGTATTGAAATATCCTCCAGGGTGGACACTAGATCTTATTTGCATCAAAACTGCAAAATAACCGGTATAAATTATGTTTATTGATGACATCAATATAACATAATCATAAGGGTAGGGTTTCTTTAAAAAAGGGTAATAGGCCAACAACAACACAGGAGATGAGACTTTACTGGACCATTTGACCATTGGTTGTTGTCACTTGCAGATGAGTATTCCTACCAGTCATAATAAACAGAAATGCTTCTTCATTTAAAGGTGTGTAAACATTTCATATTGGAAATATGGCCCTAATGTTTTTATGTATTGATGTCCTAAATGTTTGCTTTTATGTAGGGGTTCTTAGAATTTTAAACAATTTCTATATGATATAGTAAACACATTGATATTACTCTGGTTAAACTAAACTATAACTGAAAGCTAACAAACCAGATTTTCTTTCTTAACCAGATATTTTTCACTCACTGTTGGTCATACATGGACACCAAACAATTTTCTCAATAGTGATGATAGATTTTGCAGATCTGTTCACAGTCTGTTGCTCACTTACCCTGTTGCCTAAGGGAGGTGTGTACTAGGCGCCTGCCTATGATATGGATAGAGCTAGAAGCTTAGGAAAAGCAAAGTCATTGTTCAGCACAGATTTTTGCTTTCATTACACCGTGATCTAATTTATCAAGGCAACCAGCACCCAGCATAATTAAGACATCAGAATTCTTTCCGTCATCAAACAGTGTATCTGAATAATTTAATTGGATGAAAAAGAATAGAAACAAATTTTAATGTTCATACCCATTTACTCTCTAGAGCGTGTTAATACATGGTATAAGAAGGAAAATACAACACTTTCTATATACCCTTTTCAAACTCAGTGAAATCATTCAAGCAAATAATAGCAATGCTATGAATTCTGGTAAACAGTAAAGGTAAAGGGACTTCAAAAGATCAAGATCCTGATTATTCCCATTTGCTGAATGCCTGGTGAGCCCAATATTTTATACCCCACACTGAAGGACTTGGTCCTTGTCTCAGAGACTCAGAGATTATATTAAACAAGCATGGATAGTTGCATTAGCCAAGCAGATAACTCACTTTAAAAACAGAGATTTTTTCCCCTGAATATATGTATTTTTAATTTGCCTATTTTTATTTTATCATTCCACACTTTTGTTTCCCATACTTCTATCTTTCCAGAATTTAAAAAAAAAAAAAGAGGTTGGGCCTTTCCTCCGACAAGAATTATAGAAACTTTGATTTTGTGAAGAGGGTTTTTTTTTTTTTTAAGTGAAAGTAAAAATAGACCGAATGTAGAGAAGAGGAAGATGGATTGTTACAAGCATGACTAGAAAAATAGAAAGCAATCCAAAGCTGTTCTGGAGAGATGAAATGAATAACGGATGAGTCTACATAGATAAAAGGAGTGTTGAGAAGTCTGAGGAGTCGAGAGCTGATTTAGCAATACATGCAAGGCTGGATTACTCCAGAGTGAAAAGGATGGTTTGCCAGACTGAATTTATATCTGTCTGAGGGCTGTCCAATTCTACCTATTACACCCTTTTAACAAATAACAATGGTGATTTTTTGAAAAGCATGTAGTAAAATATATTTCTTGGAAGCTTTGTTTACTCCAATCTTCTTCGAAATTTCATTTGCATGAAAAATAACTTGCCCTATGCCGCTGGTAGTTTTTATTACTATTTATTATAATTCTAAAAGTTTCCTATGTAGTAAGAAAATGAACAGGTCGCGCATCCAAGTTAAAAGGAAATCTTCCAGTTGAATTATGCTTTCAACTTCTGATATTTTTAGACTAGTGATTGTAAAATACATAGGCATTTTCTGTGTTATAGATGACATCTGGCCTTGCTAAAAATATTAGTTTTGCAATTTCTTTCACATTTAAAACACCTTCTTTTGCCTTAATTTTTTTGAAAGAAATGTGTTTCACTTTCTCTTTTCAGATTATGACAAATCAGAGTAACAGGGTTAAACTAAATGTGTATTAAAAGAGTAAAGGATTCACTGAGGCAAGACTAATCATCATTTAGATTATCAGTAGAAAATGATTAATAAACAATGGATTGCGTGACAAGTTCTGTTGATGCTGTGTTTGGGTAGCCAAATGTTTTAGCTTTACGAATGAAAAAAATCCCTAAGCAGCTTATGGGAGAAAGTAATCATTTGAATTACAAACTTAAGAATTTCAAATTATATACTTCATCAGGTTGAGCCTATTTTAACTTACTGAGTAAATTTGGTATAATGGAATGAGATAATTACTTAGTGTCTTCAATAAATGGAAAACAGTCTTCCTATACTTACCATTTATTTTCTGTACAATTGCTATAATAGGTGCCTTTGAGGAAAATCACTGAGAACATATCTCTAGAAGATAATGGTCAGACATATTCAGAGGTATATTCAAAAATAAGCGTTTATTCAGATATTGTTCTTTAGGAATTTCTTTCACTAAGACAGACTATTTTTTTTTTTTTTTTGGCTTTTTACGGCCATACCTGTGGCATACAGAAGTTCCCAGGCTAGGTTTCCAATTGAAGCTACAGATGCCACCGGCCTACACCATGGCCACAGCAATGCCGGATCTGAGCTGCCTCTGTGACCCACACCACGACTGACAGCAATGCCAGATCCTAACCCACTGAGTGGGGTCAGTAATGGATCCCGAGTCCTCATGGATTCTAGTTGAGTTCGTTACTGCTGAGGCAAAATGGGAACTCCTAAGACAACTTTTTGAAGTAGTTCTACTTTTTGGAAATCTGATTTTGAAAAATGAATCTAGAGAGATATTTGGAAACATATAAGGAAGATTCCCCCCCCCCAGGTGGTTCTCTGAATTGAAGCTGAAAATTTAGCTCAATAGAATTTTCCAACAAATGATGTGCAGTTGTGCATCTGACCTTAATATCCTACAATTAGGCCATATTTTATATGCAAAATCCTTATGAATTTCTAAAGGATAATTTCTAAAGGATAAATCCTGGTTTACCACTTAAATAATTATGTTGCTCAAATTATTGTGTTTTCCAAGGCACAGTTTTTTTTTTTTTAATCTGTAGGATGATGGTAATAGCAATGCCTACCTCATAATTAATTGCTATTAAGGTGGCAATAAAGGAAGGGATGTAAAACATTTAGAATAGTGCCTGAGAATACTACATTTTTCTGGTAGCTCACTATTCTATATAATGCCATAAACTATTGCTGAGGTTTCCATGGTTATTAAAAGAAATTAAGAAATTATCTCTCAGGGCTAGACTTTAAAATGAGAGGCACATTGTCAGTCATCCTTATCTTTCAAAGACTTATCATGACTCAAATTTTTACTTATGTGATGATACTAATACTGCCCTACAATAATCTGCTACCACAAGGTAACTGTAACTGGTACACCAAGTATAAAATCTAGCTCTCTGGGAGGAGGCAGCTATTCCCAGCATTATAAACATTTATGTTGGAGCTGCCTGGTGGCCTAGAGGTTAATGTCACTACTGTGGCTCAGGTCACTGCTGATCCCTGGCCTGGGAACCTCCACATGCCATGGCCAAAAAAAAAAAATTCATGTCACAGTAGGGACTGAATAATGAAGAGGAGCTGTTACTGTTCTCAAGATTGAATCTATGAAATTAAATGAATGTAAACTCATTCAAGTGAAGAGTGGCTGACTCAGAGCCTGTAGCTCTGTCTTGGGCAAAAGGACTTGCAGATTCATCTTGATAATGTATTTGCTTTTGATATTTTTACATTTATATCATACTGCCTTCCAATACACCCTCTCCATCTTGATTCTTAAGACCTTGAAGGCCTTTTTACTCAAATAATTTATTTACCTTATCTGAAAGAGAAATAGTGATTCAAACTTTGTTTTAAATGGGTCTCTATAAGAGAGACTGAAGGCGGATTTTTGCCAGTATTCTGTGGCAAGTTTCTTCTGGCTGACAACTTCATAAAGGAATGATGGTAGATTAGGGCAGTTAGGCTGTAGGAGCCTTTCTGATTTGATACTGCTATATTTTACACAAGATTTATGACACCAAACTTTTTTTTAATAGGTATAACTTTGAGCATATCTTCTGCAGTCTGTAGCAGATGTATATCACCACCTTGCAACTGTGAGAAGTTAATAACTAATAATTCACAGATGTTTCTTAAACTACTTCTAGATAAACAAAGGAAAGAAATAAAGACAGACAGGGATATGAAAAAAGCTTACAAAATTGTACAGGCTATGAATGGGTAAGGGTATTCATACTGTTCAAAACCTTGGAGCTGATCTCATTTGGAAGCCTCTACCCTTAACACCAGAATTTTACAGTCGTCATAAATACCCACCAATTCTGCCGGAGGAACTTTGCCTACAACAGACGCCACACCTACAATACTCATATCAGACAAAATAGACTTTAAGGAGAAAGCCATAAAGAAAGACAAAGAAGGACATTATTTAATGGTTAAAGGATCCATTCAAGAAAAGGATATTACAATTGTCAATATATATGCCCCCCACATAGGAGCACCCAGATACCTACAACAAGTACTATCAGAAATAAAAGGAGAAATAGATGGCAATACAA